>JAJMKX010000053.1:0-16665 GCA_030569435.1 Metschnikowia koreensis | reverse complement strand
CCAAGCACTATAAAAAAGCGGTGAAATTCTACGAGCTGATCTCGGCCAAGGCAGTGAAAAACTCCCATACAATCGATCTTTTTGGAGGTTGTTTGGACCAGGTCGGGTTCTTGGAAATGAAGTCTCTTTGTAGCAAGACTGGCGGTGTGTTGCTTTTGAGTGATGCATTCACCACGTCCATTTTCAAGCAATCGTTCTTAAAATTGTTCAACAAGGACTCAGAAGACTTTTTGTTGATGGGCTTCAATGCCACTTTGGATATCAAGTGTTCGCGTGAATTGAAGGTTAGTGGTTTGATTGGCCATGCCTCTTCGCTTGGTGTGAAAAACGCCAGTGTTTCCGATAACGAGGTAGGTATTGGAGGCACGACTCAGTACAGAGTATGTTCGCTTTCACCACAACACTCGTACGCTATTTTCTTTGATGTGGCAAATACCACGCCTTTGGCCCCCAACGCCCAGTCGTATATCCAGTTTATCACCCACTACCAACATTCTTCCGGTACTTACCGTTTAAGAGTCACTACCGTGTCAAACATGTTAACTGGAGACGAACAAGTTTTGGCGCAATCGTTTGACCAAGAGGCAGCTGCTGTGTTAATGGCCAGAGTCACGCTTTTCAAGTCTGAGCAAGATGACGGAGCCGATGTTTTGCGCTGGATCGACCGCATGTTGATCAAGTTGTGTCAGAAGTTCGCCGATTACAGAAAAGATGTGGAAGAATCGTTCCGTTTACACCCTCAATTTGCGTTGTACCCGCAGTTTATCTATTACTTAAGACGGTCACAGTTCTTGCAAGTATTCAACAATTCGCCCGATGAAACCGCGTTCTACAGACATATCTTGATGACTGAAGATACCAACAACTCGTTGATCATGATCCAGCCCACATTGACTGCGTTTGGCCTTGACCTAGAAGAGCCCGAGGCCGTGTTGTTGGATTCCGTGTCGATCAAAGACGACCGGATCTTGCTTTTGGATACCTTTTTCCATATCTTGATTTATCACGGACGGACCGTGGCGCAATGGCGGAAAATGGGTTACCAGGATCAAGACGAATATGCCGATTTCAAGCGTTTGTTGAACGACCCTAAGATGGAGGCCGGCGAACTTTTGATTGACCGTTTCCCCTTGCCCAGATTCATCGATACCGAGGAAGGTGGCTCGCAAGCAAGATTCTTATACTCGAAGCTTAACCCAAGTACCTCCTACAACTCGCAAGAAGTGGCCAGAGGCGCTGTTGTTCTTACGGATGATGTCTCGTTACAGGTGTTTATGTCGCATTTGCAGAAATTGGTTGTGTCTGGATCAAACTAAGAAAGTGACGCCAAAAATTTGTGAAATACGCTTCCCCTCGCTTTACTTAAGGCGTAGATATACAAATAACATATTAAAAAAAAAAAAAAAATTAAGTGGTTATAATAAGATATATATTTGACTCACAATTGTGAGATTTGCAGTAAAACTGTACTCCTGTGACCCATTTACCACTAGTCATAGAATACAACCAGGCAGCTGCTCTAATGTTCAAATTTTTGCTATCAGCAGCCAAATACGGCACACCTGGGAAATTACCTTCTGGTGTCATGAAACTCGCGTCATCCCAGTCAGTCAACCAGCTTGGTGGTAGCACTTCATTTACTACATCTGCTGGAACGCTTACTACCTTATACCCTTGATTCACAGGATAACCGATTCATTCTCTAAACCTCATAACGTTAATGTCAATAGTCACATTCTGTTTAAAGACCTCCTTTTTCATAATACCTGACCAATCGTCTGGGACCTGTTTCCCTTCCGTCTCCTGAACGAAGGTAGTCAATCAAAATATATAATTTAACTGTTGAGAAAGCATGTTTTTTTTAAATTGGTAAAAAACTTTATATCGCTTTGTTTGAAATACATGAATCTTAAACTTGATAATTGTTAGCCCCACTCTAGTGATGTTCGAACTAGGCATCCCTGAATTTTCCGGACCATTCTGTCTCGGTCAGGCGGTCACATTTCGTTTCCACACGACCTCCATGATTCGTGTCGTGTTACCTAATTATGCCCTACATCTTGACAACTCGTTACTCCACCTGATACGCGACTGCATGTAGTGCTTCTCGGTCCATTCTAACAACTCCACCACGTCTTGAGGCTAACATAAAAACCTGTCATTTCACCTTTACTTCAGAATGTCTGTCCCTGAAAAACTTAGTGCTGGTATGTGATTTTTCAAAAAAAACAAAAAATTAGATTTCCTGATTTCGGTTCACAAAATTCCCAGTTATAAGTGGTTCAAACAATTGAATCTGTGAGTTTCCAACTCAAGTCCTTTTAACTGATCTATAGATTCATCAGTGACTAACAAATCAGATGAAATTGCACTTTACGACCGCCAAATCCGACTTTGGGGCACAGAAACCCAGCTCCGGTTGCGTTCGGCCAAAATCTTGGTGATTCGGCTCGCGGGAATCGGCACAGAAACCGTGAAAAACTTGGTGCTTGGAGGTATAAATTCCATTGAGATTCTTGACGATTCAGTAGTAAAAGAAGAAGACTTTGCCACCCAGTTTTTCTTGCCTAATGACGACGGAATCGTGGGCCAGCCTAAGCTCCCTCATGTAATCTCGTCCATCAAAGAACTCAACACGCGTGTTCATCTTCTGACCAATACCAACAGTCTCCAAAACACAGGGCCCGAATATTTCAAGAACTTCGACTTGGTGATTGCCACCGAGCTTGAAAAGCTGGAGCTTTTGCGTGTGAATGAAATCACGCGCAGCCTCAACATCCCCTTGTATGTGGCGGGACTCCACGGCTCGTTTGGATACATTCTCACCGATTTGATCAAACACGAATCAACCAAAACTTTTGATAAGGGAAACCAGGCCCGGGTGGCCGGAACGGCGATCAATGGCGTTAAAACAATCACCAATGTCGAGCAAATTGAAAAGGAGAACCAGGAACGCGTCACCGTTGTTGACCAGTACGTGCCATTATCAGAGATTTTCACATCCACAAAATTGACCACACAATTAAACAGAAGACAACTTAAACGGCTTTCGGGCGCATTGCCCTTGATTTTTTCGTTATTTGAAATCGCAAGACCTGCTAATGCTGACAAATTCATTGAAGAACTGCACTTAGGCGAAGTGCTGAAACTGGTTTGCAACAGATATCTGCTTCCGGAAACAACAGTCACCGATGAATACTTAAAAGCTTTTTGCAGCCAGGCATACACAGAATTCTCGCCTTCCGCAGCCATTCTCGGCGGGATTTTGGCTCAAGACGTGATTCAGTTTTTTGGCCAAAAGGACAGTCCCATCAATAACTGTTTGATTTTCGATGCGCTCAGGTCAGAGTTACCCATTTTCTATCTTTAATAAGAAAGGCGATAAAAAACAACTTATTTTTAAATAAAAAAAAACACAAGAAAGAAAAAAAGAAAAAATTAGCGGGCCACGGGCGTCATGCCACGTCCCTTTCTCTTTTTAAAATGTGAAGTCTCTTTCAAGTAGGCCACTGTTTTGGCGAATTTCGCCTTGACCGCAGCATTCTCTTTTTCTGCAAGCTCGATTTTCTCCATAATCTCTTTTCTTTGCAAGTAAAATTGTTGTTTTTCCTGGTCCTCCTGGCGTCTCAAGGCGTCGATTTTTGCCCCTACTTCCTCGATATCTTTCTTTGTTTCTGCAATCTGGGTTTCCGACAGCGCCATTGCGTCGTCACAATTGGCAATTTCCTTCTTCATATAAGCCTTTTCGTCCACCTTGAGTTTAAGTGCAGAAACCAAGTTTTTCACCTCGTGCTGTAAGTCCCAAATTTTCTGTTGGCGCTCAATAAACTGGCTACGAGAAACATCGTCTTTAAATTCTGTACGGCTGCCAATTTCAGCAATATCATTCTTAAGATGCAGAAGTTTTCCCGTCAACTCTTCATTTTCCACACTGCGCTTGGCGGTCTTTCTTTGTGTGACCTCGACCCGTTGTTGTGAATGATCGACATCCTCAATAATCGCAGCCAACGTCTTTTTGATTTCGTCAAGCCGGCGGCCAAACGACCGCTGTTTCTCTGCCAGGTTGAAGTTTTTATAAGCATCGTACTCCTGTTTCACCACCTCCAAATCCATATAATTGGCATTGAGCAGTGAAACAAGCAAGTGGGTAAGAATCGAGTCTTCAGAATCTTCACCATAAACACCGTTTTTCCCCTTGGCGTGATGATTATGGATTCCAGAAAGCGTGTTATAATCATTACGCAAAGGGTTAGTGACGTAGTCCAGCTGAAGCCGTTTCGACTCGTAATACAGTTTCCGTTTCTTCGGTGCTACGGCACTCACAGTGGCATCTGAAGAATCGTATGGCGTATAGTGATACACGACCTCGGTCAACAAGGACCGTTCGACATCCGAGGGCAGAAAACTGGGGATTTTGCAAAGTTCCGGGAGCGGCCATACGGGAAACACGGTGTTATTAAGGGCAAGTGCCTGGTCGAAAAAAGTGTGAGATAAGTAGCGGAGATTCTGGTGATAGATCGGATATAAGTCCGGAGGTAAGTTGCCGATCTGATCCCGCAAGCACACAATCGATGAAATGAGCTTGTATAGATAACTTTTGTCGCTTTTCTGCTGTTCATAGTGCACAAGACAATGTTCAATGGAAAACTGTGGAACGAGTTTCACCACTACAGCAGGAGTTTCTGTGGCATTTCTATTTTGACGGCGTAAATTGGAAACAAGGTCCAGTTTCGTATCAACACTACCATCCATGGCCACAACCACATCGAATCTGACTCCGGGCAAATCCAAATCTTTGCGTGAAATGACCCCATCACTAGGAATAAGATGGATGGTGGTAGTATGCGGATCTTTTGTACTGGCTTTTGCAGCTTTGGCCAGGTCTTTTTTCACGTTGTTTCCCACGTACCGCACCACAGATTTCGGTCCGGGGCACCCCAAAAGAAGCGCATCGACCAAGTCAAACAGTCGTGGGTCATTGTTCAAAACTATAGCAACGTGTTTTGGGCCAAGACGCGAGCGGTTTTCCACAATCACGCTGACCAAGTTTTTGAGCACGCTGAACTTGCCGCTGGTCTCGGCGAGTTTTGGCGAAAGTTCTTTTGAGCCCAAGTTTTTCGGCATATAGTGCCGGATAAGAAGATATGGGTGAGTGGCCACTAATTGGCAGTTTTCCACACATATTTGCAACGATTTCGTGATAAGTTCCGTGGTATCGTTGGTCTCGCAATGTTTCAAAATGTCCGGGTAATGAAGCGATACAATTTGGTCGGTGAGTTCTTTCTGAAACTCAAACATGGGTGTCGCCAAGTTATATTCGCCCAGCGTATTTTCTTCACTAAGATGAAGCGCCACGATTGGCGGTTCGGGTGTGCCGTCGAGAATACTAAACAAATCCATGTTTTTCTAGGATATCGCAAAAGTAGATAAATCGATGGAAATATTTGAAATTAATGGAAACTGGTGCGTTTTCGTTGCAGACTGTAACAAGTTTTATTTTAGTTAGTTAGTGCGTAGATAATTAGTGCAGGGTTCTTCATGTCGCGATAACCTGCTCGGTGAAGGGCGTGGGTGCGAAAACACGAACTGCAATTATAGATCCAGCCAGCAATAGGACAGAATTTTTTTTATTTTTTTTTTGCCTTTTTTTTTTGCTTTTTAGTTATGTATTCGAATGTTGAGCATTAAATGATTTTATTTACTTATTTCGAACCGTGTCCATATACTGGTTCATCTGTATATTTGATCTGGTAGGTGCTGTGTCACCTCGATTCATTTCTTCCAAAATAATGTTCGATTATATTACAGCTTGTTGGAAAAAACCGCATCTCTCCTCCTGGATTTTTGTTATACATGTTTCCGCTAAGTTTTGTACAAGAATAATCATTAATGAGGGGAGCGAAGCCCTGGCCTTGAGATAACATTTTCCAAGATCAAATATTGGATCATATCGCATAATCATCAAAGCCTCATCTTAATAAGACATCAAGCATCGAATTGGATCCGGCCGTTCTTTTTTTTTCTTACATTTCTGGTGAACGTTTTGCTTATTTTGATGTACAGTTCAACCAGGCCTCGTCTATTTTATGCCCAACTTTTGGTTGTCAACTTGTCGTCCCTGGTTCCTACCTTTGTTGGGAAACACAAACTTCCACAAAAAAGAATAGGACTGTTTTTTTCGTTCCTTTCCAAAACCTAGTGTTTTGTAGGGGTTTCTTTATTTCCTCTTTTAGTGCAGCAATTATCAGTAATCCTTATAGAATATCACCTTCTCAAATCTGAGACACGCCCCATGTCCGTAGAGTACGATCCCAGCCACAACTAAGAATCTCTTCTCCATCCGCACTAATGTCACAGCTCAGCACGCGATCTGTATGTCCCACCAACGTTTTCACATGCACCCAATTATCTGCCGACCATACTTTAACAGTATTATCGTAAGAGCTCGTGACAAGGCACGTGCCGGTGACGGGAAGCTTTTCTTCATTTGCCTCATTTTCATCAGTCACGGGTTGTGAAAGCGAACTTGTTTTCAGCTTGGCCCCTGGTGCTGGTGCTTGTAAAAAACGCACGTCACTAACAATACGAGTGTGTGCTGGGATTGAGAAGAGCTCTGCTCCTTGGCCCTTGCGTAAATCCCATATTTTCACCGAGTTGTCGCCACTTCCAGTTGCCAAATGGTACCCGTTAGGCGAGAAATCCATGCTATAAATACCTTTGACATGGCCCTCGAAAGACGTGATTTTACGTCCACTGCGTAGATCCCAAAGTAGGCCTATTGCATCTAGCCCTCCAGTGGCAAGAAGACTGCCGTCCGGGTGGAAGGCCATCAGATAAACCTCCTTTGAGTGGCCTTCCTGCTCATAAAGCTCCACTTGTGGTTTCTGCACGTCCCAAAACTTCCATGTTTGGTCATATGAGGTCGATGCAAAGAAATCGCCTGTTGGATGGAATCCGACTTGCGCAATACGCTTACTATGTGCGTTGGCGACGGTTGCACTTGGTTCAACCAGCGGTTTCTGTGTATCCCAAAGATTGATTTTCCCCTCAGCCCCTCCAGTCACCAATAACTCGGGATCGGATGTGCTCCATGCAAGTGTGGCCATTTCTGCATGGTAGCCTGTCGGCAGCCGCAATTTTTCCTGGTAAAACCCAGTGGCGTCTTTTTGCAAAATGTAGAAAGTGCCCTCCCACGAACTACATGCTATTTTATCCCCTCTACTATTATAACGAGCACGACTAAGCATGCGCTGGTTGGCCTGCATCGTATACGAGCCAGTAAGTTCATATTTTCCTATAGCAGCATTGATATTGCGCCGGTGTTTAAGCACTTTGGTGAAGTTTTGGAGCGATGCCTGCGCCTTTTGACGGCCCACTCTTTCAGCTGCCTTAGTCACCGAGTTTTTGAGTAAACGCGTCCGGATTTCGACAAGAGCATCATTTCCAGGGGTATAAAACTCGTCGTCACTTTCTTCTGAGCCATCACTTTCATAATTTTTGCTTTTTTGCTCGTTTAAAACGGCCGCAAGACGAGCTCTGCGCTCGGCATTTCCCTCGCCTGAAAGTGCTGCTGGCTGGTTTAATTTGCGGAGTTCAACACGCACATCCACATCTTCTGTAGGAATATTTGCTTCCACATTATCCGCATTGTGAATTTGTGTGTGTTGCGGGTCGTTGACCACGGGTGCAAAATTAAAAGACATGGTTCGGTTGGATCTGAATTTCAGTGAGATTCGGCTGATGAACAGGGCCTAGGACCTAGGACCTGGAGCCTGGAGCCAATGCGCGCGAGCCATGGTATTAACATTGATATAAATGGGACACAAGATTTCATTAACAAGATCTTCTTTTATTTATCTATCTTTACTTAAAAGCTCCTAGTATTTTACTATAAAGTCACCTTATTTGCCCTGAAATTACCCTTTCGATTTTGTGTGCAATATATGCGATCTAGTTATTAATACATTGCGGCCCACTGCACCATAAGCTTCCAGGACCACAAAATAATTTATGGAAGCAAGAGAACAACCTAAATTCACGCAAAATTTGATGAATTTTCTCTCTTCTTAGTAACGATGGTTTTCTCTCAATATACGCTCAGAAAACTGGGCGAAATTCTCCTGCCCATTGACTTTCTCGTCCAAATCCGGCTGGCAAAATACCGCAAGAGTATTACGGGCCACGTTTGGTGCCGAGGCCCCGCGCACATAATGGCTCACGGCCCTAAAAGTTTGCGAGATTTCTTCGAGTGCTGCTCCACTTTGAAACGCCAAACAATCCGGTGGAATTTGCACTTTCACGGTTTCGCCTGTACGGCTACGTATATAAAGTCCCGCCTCCGGGTCTGGGGTTTTTTCAGATTCTGTAGTTTCTGCGTTCTCATTTACATAGAGCGCACTAGTAAGCCCAGTGAGGCACGAATGATCAGTGTGTTCACCACACCAACTATCCTTAGATGCCAGAAGATTTGATTTCTGTGAGAGCGGGTAATAGTGAAGAAGCCGGGCCTTTGTGCACGTTGAATTTTCCACAATTCTCTGCAAAAACCCTGGTTCGTAGTTCTCTGAATTTGCGCCAATATACCGATCGCAGTTACGGGCCACCTTTGCAGCAACGTCGATGATCATACTACATAATTCCTTACAATCTTTTTCAAACGTTTCTAGGCCTGGCAAGTTCGGGTTGGGCCAGATGTTGGGACACGTATACGGTTTCGCCGCGGGGAATTTTTCCACCAATTCTTGAGGCGGACCTTCAAGTTGAGCGTTTTTATGGAACGCACAATTCACATAGTAGGAGCCTTTATTGAAATCGGGCTCTCCAGTTTCACTCAAGATTTCTTTACCCCGCGACCAGCCCGTGAGCCAGGTGGACTCTGCACATTCCAATTTCTGCGTTTCTGATTCTAGAAGCAGCGCCAATGCAGAAATACTCCCGAGAACTTTTCTACGCAAATCACCATAGTTTGCCGGAAGTCCATCCACCAAAATAATGCCAAGCGACGCGTCGCCAAATGCAGCGTCCAAAAGCGGAAACTCTAGCCCTTGCTCGAGCTGCTGGAGCGTGACTTTCACGGGCTCTGCAGACATACCGTGTTTTTTTTTTTCCCTTTTCTAAGATAACCTTGCTCTCTGTATGGGTCTCTTATTTTTTTTTTTTTCTTTTTTCGACGTCGCGTTCATTTCTACCCCACATCAAATTGGTCGATACCGAGATTTTAGAAAAACGCGTCGTTATTTCACTTGTTCCATATACAAGTCACCTGACTAATCTACATCTGCTCTGGATATCCGCTATAGTCTCAAAAACCTGGCGCGTTTCATGTTCATGTCCACTTTCGGTCTTGGCTGGTTTTGTGCCGTATCTCTTAAGCATTCCGCCAAGTTTGAGCTTCATCTTGAATTTCCGATACCGCATCTTTGGTCCAAGGCCAATAAAATGGCGCTCGAGATTAAGATCCCGTAGAGTGTCGAGATCTTGGCACATGTCTAATTCTTGAATAAGCGTTTCTTCGGATATTTGGAGATTTGCCTCTTGTAGCTTTTCAACTAGCATCTTACTAATAAACTGTATTTTTTTGTCCCTAGGAATCTCGTCCGCTTTTTTGCATATGGCAACAACCGACCGTTGCGGCGAGTGTACGCCAACTGTCAGATGGAAAAACAGCCGAAATTTCTCCAAGCTTATACTTTTAAGATTCGAGGTGTCGAGTCTCTCTTGACATGCTTTGCCCCCAAAATTGTATGTCTTGTTTAGAATTTGTTCCATATTATTCCAGTGAAGTTGGTGTTCTTCTTCGTCTCCCTGTCCTCCTGACCCGTTAATTGGCTGGAGATTGAAAAAAAGATTCGATGTCCCTGCATCTTCACTGGCAGGATCATCAATATTCTCGATTAATTCTGAGATGAGTCTCTGGAACTGAGTTTGGGAAATTCCATCCACAATCTGCTCGAGACTTTGAAGGAACTCTTCAATTTGCTCCACTATAAACTCACAGGCGTGATTGCCCGTGGGGACTGTTATTTGGATGCCAAACGTCTTCTTAAACATTCGCATGCCTGTGAAAACACCATATGCCAAGTTTCTTCTCATTCGTAAGTCATCGAACGCATGTGCAGAAACAACCTGCTCCACTAACTTTGCCATGGCAAAATTTCGCAAATTGCTTCTTTCTCCCATTTGAATATAGTAGTATACCACGGCCAATGGATCTCCCGGTGGGCCTTCAAGTTCTAGTGTATAGGTCTTGCCAATCGGTATCATGTAACTGGAAACGGGATGATATTGTATTTCCACGAGTTTCTGGTTCAGCATCATTATGCAATCTTCTTTGATCTCAGAAAGCTCTGTTTCCGAAATTTCCCCAGAAACAAGTGTTGAAATGTAGGTCTGCGTTTTGAGCATTTGACTTCCATGCACTGCTATTGTTTCGATCTCAATGATTTCCAAACCCTTAATCCTATCCTCGGGGGATAAAAGGCCTTCATCAAAAAGCATGCTGGCGGTGACAAAAACAAGTTTCACCCCCGAAGAGTCCATATATTCTTCATACATTCTACGCAAAAGAACTCGGGCTCTTTTAAATTCCTGGTAGGAACAACTTCTTATGGATCCAAGGCATCCGGTAAGTTCCTTGAACATTAACGATAATACCTGACCCGCAAGCTGTCGAGGCCCACCCGCACTTAACATCAACGATGGTTCGCCATTCACATTGACATACACACCCCAAGTACATCCGAGAGCCTCAAGATTGTACAACATGTACTGCAATTTTTCTCCTAATATCGCAGCAATAACCTCAATTGCAACAAGGCTCTCGGCATCTGCTCGCACTTCACAGAATTTTATGTGGGCACTTATTTCGATCTCTCGACTTCCTTCTAGTCTATGTGACCATATCTCCAAGTTTTCTTCATTGCACCAAATCTGCGGGAATTCTTTTCCAGCTTTAAAGTCACGGTATTTCGTAGTGTGTCTCTGTGGATGAGACTCAAGCAAAGGCAAAATCTTACTACTCAAAGCCACTCCAATAGGTCTAGATACGAAGGAATCGATTTTTTTTGATGTGGGCACCTTGGAAAAATCGTACTTTAATTTCGCATACTCGTAGCCGAAATACTCATCTTTAAATGTGCTGACTAAGGAATCGGTAAAATGATATGCTGCAGTAAAACTGGAATCCAACACTTGTAAAAGGAGCCTTTCTCTGCAGAAAAACGTGTTTAATATCTCTTTGATGCTCTTAGAATCACACACCTCTTCGTCAGTATGGCCTTTTACTATATTTTCCGAATTGGTTTTGTGTCTCTCGATGAATTCCGAGTAGGATACAATTTCGTCAAGCAGTGAGGTGGGGATCTTCTTGTTTTTAAATTGTATTTTGTCAACAATTTGTAATTCTCTGATGATGAGGTTCAATTCAGAATCGGGTATTTCTTTAAGAGTCTTCTCGAGGAAATAAAAGATAATGTCCAATACCAGTGAAACCCTTTTCATACCTTTATTTGTAGCTTCGATGTCAATAAAGAGGATACTATTTTCCTTGGAAATCTCTTGTGTGTGTACGAAGACATTCTCTGCCAACTGGGTAGTCGTTTTGAGGTGGAAACAGAGAGAGTCAATTGACTCGTTTCCTATTATATTACACAACATGGTTTGTGCAGCAGTTGATACTGAGGCATTATTTTGTGACATTGGAAAACAAAGTCTTATTCGAGGGCTTTCTTCGCTTTTGATAAGAAGAATATTCTCGTTTGAAGGATCAAACACCTCGCCGTATCGTAGTGATTCTAACTTGGATTTTCGTTCCGAAGTTGCTATCAGATGTGATTCCTCCAATTTGGAAAAGTTACTTACTGCGACCTTTTTTAGATGATTTATCGTTTGCGGACCCTTGATGACCAAAGCCATGTTTTCAGGAACAAAGTTTTGTGTGTGATAGGAGCCCAATGCAGATTTCATTACCTTCGTGGACACTTTCGACAAAGTCTTCAGATTACCTGTGGCAAATCTGCTGAAAGGGTGCGTCTTTTTAGCTAGTAGACGAAGCCCATGCCACAAGATTTTTTCCTTGTTTGAAGTGTTAAGCATTTGTTCTTCGTGTACAGCTTTTATTTCAGAGCTGACGGAAGAACCCGAGTATTTAAGCTTTGAAAAGTATGTTGCAAATATCGGAAGAATCGAATCCAAGATGAATTCTTCTTTACTGGATTCGTCTTTGACATACGACGAGATTTCAAATGCAAATGAGGTTTGGTCGCTGCCGGTACATGCATTTAAAAGCCCCCCTGATCCGGAAATCACCTGCCGAAGCCGAGTTTGTGGTCCTCCCAGAACAATAAGATGCTCACATAAATGTGCCAAACCATTAATTTCATCGGGGTCATTAAATGAGCCGCATCCAACAGTCATGGATGCAGCGACCATATGTGTAGAACTGTCACTGATAAGAAGACAGCGGAGTCCTGAGGGGAAAAAGACCAACTCATATTTTCGATGAGAATGTGAGTCCGGTAGCTTCAAGTACGGATCATATGATTTGTAGTTAAATATTGAGGATGGCATATGCTTGCTGCTCTTGCTTTGCGATTTTTGCGGCAGGATTTAATTTGTGTGTGTTTGCCTGATGTGAATAAGAAAGTCAGTAAAAAAGATTATGGTAGATTCTTTTGTTGTTGTAGAGATAAGAGGCTTGTTACTCGCAAAAGCAGGTCTCAGCTACAGTGATGGCAAAATACGAAATCCTGCTTGCTGAGATGTCCTTTCCTGTTTCGAGGTTGGGTGCAAAATGAGATGCAAAATATTGCCTACTTGGTCTGCGACAATGGTAGAATGAGGGTCACTTATTAATGTGTCGATGAAATTTTTAAATAAAGCATACAATTCAGTGTTGCACCACAATTTGGATATTAGCAAAAGCTGATTAATCGAATTTTTGAAATCCAGGAATAAACTCTCTTGGAATGTGCAAATTTAAATTTACTGTTTTTATTTCACAAGCACTGGCTTGTGGGCTTATCAGGACGAGCAGTTAAATAACCCCATTTTCAAAATGATCCCTTCATTTGAAAAACAAAATAAGTTTTTGGCTTAACGTTAGTGAACGACCTCTTCAAGAATCAATTTTCAAAACTTTGAAAACCAATCAATGTTTGTATAATCGAAAAGTAACACTCTCTCACTCGCGATAGTTATGCCCCATACAAAGAAAAATCCGTTCGTGTATGCACCGTCGAATTTACTGACGCTAAGATGTGAACTAACCTGTAAAGCCTGCAAGTAAGTTTTAGTTTCGAAAAATATTATTGTTCATTTTTGTGAAAACTTCACCCTGACTCCAAAAGTTCTAGAACCAAAAATAGAGAAAAGAAAAAGCGTGACTATGTGAATATCACGTGATGCATGATATGGCTTAAACGGGAAGTCCGATTCCCTTATGGGGCCAGGACCAGCGCTGGAAAAATTCGCGATAAGCTAATCTCAGCCAGTGTATCATTGTTATGCAATAACTTAAAGAAATATCCTGAGATAGTTTTAAACCATTTAAAAGAAGAAAAGGTCAGTTATTACTTAGATAAGCTCAAAGCAGGAAGATTACAAGGCGAATATTCCTTGTTCTTCACAGGGGAATAATCTTCCCAACAATAAGAAAGCCCGCCTGTATATAGGCGTGACAGCAAAAGAAATTCACACCCAAAGAAAAAAAAAAAGGAATTAAAATAGGTTATGGAACGTGGGCCTCTATGCACTCCGCGAGATCATGCGCAGGCGAGGTCCCCCCAAAACTCAAATTGATAGCGACGATTTACCTTTTCTTCTACTGAACATCAAAATTTGACCCGTAACCCTTGCTCTAAACACATGTCTACCCAGTGTCTAAAGCAGGCCTAAAGTACAAAACCCACCCTCATATTCTGTGTCCAACTACCTTACATACACGAGAAATTCCTCGCAACATTTTATACCCTCAGGTCTAGAGTGATTAGAATATTATTATAGTGCCCGAACAATCTGAAGAAAAGCCTTCAGAAACAAAAAAAAAAAAAATGTCAAACCCTTATGCTTACCCCGGCGGCTATCATCAATACTCGCCCCCACACACCGAGGGCCAGATGAACACGTCGCCCATCTTCCACAACATGCAATACGTGCCTGGCAGCAGCAACAACGGCACATTATCGTCTCTGTCTTCATCTACTGCATCGTCTGTCACCTCCAACTACCTGTTGCACAATCCACGGTTGCGTTACTACTTGTCGAAACTGTTTGACGCCGAGGACGATCTTGAGTTTTGCCCGGAAATCCCCGAATTTGCCGGGTCCAGTCCCACAATCAAAAAATTCAATCCTTATACTGCCTCTGTATTTTCGCCCACGGCCAGCACGGCCGAAACTGGCTCTCTGCAACCGGCTAGCCTGCAGAGCACCAGAGTTCATACCCCAAGAGCGAAAAAAATTATTGAGATTGTGAACCCACACACAAAAGTAAGGGTTGGGTCGCCAGCATTGGCCAAGTAAAGAATAAAAAGACCAGGAGACGGTTTCATTTTTTTTTATTATTCTTTCTATCTTTCATGATCCCATTTTTACTAGCTTTTTTATGTCGTTGATCGAGTTGTATTTTAGTTGTATTAGTTTACGTTTTTAGAGGCTGCTTGCTGTGCAAGCCCAGCTGCCATGTTTGAATGCATGTACATTTTATATTTGAGTAGTGCAGGGAGAGTGGGGGACGGATGACTAAACATAAACAAACAAAAAAAAAACCCCTTTTTCTACTGCATATACGTATAGCTTTCTCCTCTCGTGACATAGAGGTGAAGTTAAAGTGGGGAAAAGAATGAATATTAAAATATCAGACAAATAGCGTTTCGAGACTTGACAATTATCTCGCAACAACGATTTGAGATTTTATTGAAATGCGTTTTCTAGGATAGCATAGTTAGGGTGGCCGCACCGTTTTATCGTTGCGATCGTTTTGATGTACGGATGTTGGATATCTGGCACGGCCTGGCTTACTCATCCTCCCATTAATAAATTTATGTTATAAAATAGACGTTACAATCCGAAAAAAATAATCAACTTTTTACAGTCAATTTTTTGCTCTCTTGAAATTATACTTTGAATGGATTTGTCACGGAATCTCTTTTCGTTGTTTTTTAAAATGACTTGTTCCGCTCACACTTTACCTCACTTGCAAACTTCTCAGTAAAAATAAATAAAGTATCATCAATTTGTAAAAGTAAATCTCCTTTTTTTTTTTTTTTTTTTTCTTTTCTTTAATATTCTAGACTTAAACTCTTATTTATTAATTTGGCATATCATTATTCAACACTGTGAGGAATTGATGAAAAATAGATCTTGAAACGATGCCATTTAATGCTAAAACTTGTTTTCCAGTTGAGAATTATTACTGTGGAGACGTCTTTATGAAGATAGATGTCATTTTACGTTCAAGAAGTATAATCTACCATCATCTGGTCTCAAGCAGAGCAATGGCAGGTTCGTGAAAAACACATTTTAGTAAGATTCACCGAGATGCAGAGACAGTTAGGCGAAGCATTTTTCGATGAAACAATTTGCTTCTGCGGGAAGCCCTGATTCCTATATTTGAAAAAAAAAAAAAAAAACGGATCTGAGATATTTCGCCGTGGTTTGAGAGTGAAACCTGCCAATAAAGGCTGTTACAACCCCTCTGATCCTCTTATCTCCGCACGATAAAGCGCCCAGATGTTATACACAGAGCCGAAGACGCATTAACGGTGCGACCCCGCCTGTAACCTCCCAATCGGGCAGGTCGTTCCGTTTAGCAGTTGTATGAACGGCTCATCTGATGCCGGGTTGAAATCTCTAAATCGCGGTATAAATTTGAGACCGCTCCCACATCTCAATGACATAATTACCAGTGAAATACAGAAGAAATTTTATTCCCAAATGTCCATTCATCCATTCGACTCCGCCACTGATGCTGAAATCAGATTGGCTTCTAAATTGGTCAAGGATGCATACCCAGCATCAGCCAACGTACACTTTGTTCAGATTGACAGATTGGACCCTCCCAAGCAGGATATGATCAAGTACTTGGAGGCCGAGAGACACGGTGGCCCTCTTCCTAAAATTTCAAGAGTGTACTACTGTTACTATTATACCAACACATTGACTTTCAACAAGGCGCTTGTCAATGTTTCTGTTGGCCATGTGGTGACCAAAACCGAATTGCCCGAGGGTACCGTTGGCCCCTTTTTGCCAGAGGATGTTATGCTTTGGGAGGAAACTTGTGTCAACCATCCGGCCGTCTTAGCTGAAGTTGAGAAATTGAAGTTGCCAGCTGGCTACGGTATCAGAACCGATCCTTGGATTTACGCTACTGATGATGCCAACGAGAAAAGGCCGTTAGTCCAATTTTTCATGTATGTTTTGGCCAATAACGGACATTCCGAATCTAATCACTACTCGTTGCCCTTGAAGTTTTCTCCAGTATTCGAGGCGCACACAAATAAGTTTGTCAGAATGGACTATTTGCCAGGCGGTGCTGATGAGACTATTACTCCAACTCTCCCATGGCAACAAGTTCCTGGTGTTGAATACCACCCTGAATTGAACGGCGAGAAATTCCAAAGAGAACCCAAGCCATTGTTGGTTCAACAGCCAGAAGGAGCTTCTTTCT
>JAJMKX010000052.1:0-16846 GCA_030569435.1 Metschnikowia koreensis | reverse complement strand
CCTTCTTCACCGTCTTGACCAACCAATTCAAATTTCTTAAATTCTCATAGGAAATATCAGCCGGTGCCAACATTTCCTTGAGATTCATGGCCTGGACAAACCCAATTTCTTGCCACCAGAACATGGTAATATCACAAGAATTATAAAGGTGTGAAAGGATGCTGTTTTTAGCAACCGAGTTTAAGCAAAGATGACAACTTATCAAAGACGAATTTCCTGGAGAATCAAACATAGGCACATAAGAACCAAAATTACAAAGATGGATTGCCAAAAGATCTTTCCGCTTTAACCATTCTTCTTTGTATAGAGCTTTCCAAAACACTTTCCATCTCTTGATAGGTTCAACTTCCGCACAAATCTCCGTAAACCTATTGGGCCGTATAGGAGGCAAACGTTCTTGCTTCTTACGACTAAGAGACATGAACTCTTTAATACAGACAGTTAATGTCTCTTGTTCACTCAATACGGGAGGGTTGAAAAATGCTGACTGAATTCTCTCCTCATCCCATCTGACAGACAGGGTCTGATCTGCAACCACCCTGTTTCGAGGTTCAACCTTCTTCCAAGCAGAAAAAATAAGACGTCTGAGTAATGTACAATTTTTTAAAAAAAAATCTTTTTTTCTTAAAGAAGCAAATCGTATTATAGGAAAAATCTATATATAACTATTTTTTTTTTGACTGATACATCTGATTAAAGGGCGAGAGAAATGGTACTAACCATCACTCTCTAAAAACTATAAACTATAGAAAAAACTATGAAAACCCATAAGACGTCTGAGTAATGTACTGAGTTACTGAACTCTCCGACTTTCCCAAGCCTTAGACTTCTCTCCTTACATCACCCGTTGTGTAGATACCTTACTTCGCGCCAACACCTTTTTAGGTTTTGCTGTGTTAACCTTCTCATTTCTGGAACGAATCAAAAAGGTTGTATAGTGTAGTGGTTATCACTTTCGGTTTTGATCCGAACAACCCCGGTTCGAATCCGGGTACGACCTCTTTCACCCTTCTTTTTTTCAGGTCGTCGACACCATAATATCCTAAATTGCGTTTTTTTTTTTTTTTTTTTTTTACCTCTGGAATAATTTTTTTCTTTTGTTTCACCCTTTAAACTTATCTACAGTCCTTGCTATTTGTACTTTGACTTAAAACCAACAGGTTTAGTGGGAAGGACGTGTCGCGCACCGGCTTTCAAAACTCTCGTACGCATGCAATTTCAAGGACGCGTTGAGTCTTTTTATCAAAGAAGACATACTTACGTAATATGGTCAAAAGAAATTTTTCAGAGTTGAATGATGGTGAGTATTCAGACCAAATGGAAACTAGCTCATCTGTGAATATTTCAGATGCACAAAAACTGATCGTTATTGCAGACATGATAAGGATGGTTTTGGCGAAACACTCTCGCCATTTGAAAATACGGAATGAACACTTCCACCAAATTCTTCAAGCGCTGAATACGAAAGGTAACCTCAAAGCATGGATTGCTATTTTGAAGCAAGAATTAGAGTTGGTCTATGGTATAACGCTCGAACAGTCTTCGAGTGAATTCCTGTTGGTTTCAACCCTCAAGCCCGAATCAGGAGAGATTCTCTTCAAACTTTGGAGCTCGGACATACATCACGACGAAAGTGAAAAAGCGCAACTGAGTCACAATTTTCACATGCCAGATTTGAGAAGGACTCCAACTATTATCAACACACCGGAAAATTTTATGGGTGGCTTCACAATTTTGGTCATATCGATGATTGTTTTGAGCGAGAACAAGATCAGCGAAGGTGAACTTTTGGATAATATATCAGATTTTGGTATTTCTGATAAACTCAACGCGCCTATACCTGTGTTCAATAAAACGGCACAGGGTGTTATTGCGGATCTTGCTAAGAGAGATTACATTAAAAAGATAATACCATCGGGAGCAGATAAATCTGGGGCCACGGCAGAATACTATTTAGGTGCAAGAAGTAAGAGGGAGTTCGGACCTCGATCTCTTTATGATTTTATGGTCGAAATTTATCAAGATGTCGATGTTCGAGAACAGATCGCTGAGTCGATTAAACGGTGTTTTCCTGAATTCAGCATGCCTCAGGAGGAATCGACATCGAATTACTCTCTGGGAGAGACGGAACTCGACACTCCTGTATAAATTTCATCGACATTGAGGAGAATGCCGGAAAGATTTTTGCGTGGGGTAAGTGGATTAATCATATGCAAAATCTGTTACGACTAAGAAGGCAACATTTGTAATTAAAACACACACACACACACACAAACACACATTTTTAAAAATAAGACCACCTTTGAACTAATAGCACGTAAAATAGCTGATACTAGATTATTGCAAACTTTACTAAAGCTGTCTTACTAAAGAAAAAACAAATAGATTTGGAGTTCCGAGCTCGGAAAAGATACATCCTGCCTCTGAGCCGGACAACCTTTCTACAGCATACTGGCTTTATGCAGTAACACATTTATCATCATGTGATATTTCGTATACTTCATTTGATGAATTCCGTGTGTGTCAGGAATCCTTCGATATTTTATGAGTCTTTGATTCTCGGAAAACCCTCACCTGTCCTTACCTTTAAATCTAAAAATTTTAAAAACTTCCGTTTCACAAGCACGTGTTTTGACCCTCTTTGAATTGCCGACGCACATCAATATACGATTTTGTCGAGGTCGTCGTTCCGCGGTGTTAGATTTTGCCCAAATCACAATCGGACCCCACTCTTTGAAAAGCTTTTTTTTTAACTATACAACATGTTGGACAAATTGGACTTAATTGTCATCACAGTACTTGCATTAGCAGTCGCCTATTACTTTGGTAAGGATTTCATTTCAGGTTCCGGTGGTTCAAGCTCCGCCGGCTTTGTAGCAGGTGGTGGCGAGGACGAAAGAGATATTCTTGTCAAGTTGAAGCAGAACAAAAAAAATTGTGTCGTCTTCTACGGTTCACAAACAGGAACTGCTGAAGATTATGCTCACAAATTAGCGAAAGAATTGCACTCAAAATTTGGGTTGAACGTTTTGACTGCAGACTTGGCTGATTATGACTACGATAATTTACAGGACTTAGACCCACACTGCTTGTTGTTCTTCATGGTTGCAACATATGGAGAGGGTGAACCAACAGATAATGCTGTTGAATTTTTCAATTGGCTCGAGAATGATGCCGATGAAATGGTCAACCTTAAATTCACTGTCTTTGGTTTAGGAAACTCGACATATGAGTTCTATAACGCCATGGGTTCGAAATTGAACGATAAACTTGAGTTACTTGGTGCAGAGAGATTCGCACCCTATGGTCAAGGTGACGATGGTTTGGGTACAATGGATGAAGACTTTTTATCATGGAAGGAGGAATGCTTTGACTCGTTGAAAAACAATGTGAACCTAGAGGAACATGAGCTGGTATATGAACCGTCTTTCGAGTTACAAGAAGAAACTTCGATTTTGTCTTCGGATGTATCTGTTTCCAACGGTGAGCCCAATAAATCTTACGTTGGAAGCACAAACCCCATCGTGAGGGGTCCATTTGACCACTTGCACCCTTATTTGGCGCAAATATCGAAGACAAAGGAGTTGTTCAACTCCAAAGACCGTTCATGTATTCATGCTGAATTTGATTTATCTCCATCAAATTTGAAATACACCACGGGTGATCACTTAGCCATTTGGCCCTCAAACTCAAACGAAGATGTCAGTAAGTTTATTGCGTGTTTTGCTTTGGAAGATAAAGAACAGTGTGTGTTCAGCTTAAAAACTCTTGACTCCACAGTTCAACTTCCTTTTCCTACACCCATCACCTATGGGGCTGTTGTGAGGCATCATTTGGAGATTTCTGGCCCTATCTCGAGACAAGCTTTAAAATCTATTGCGCCATTCGCCCCAACCGATGCATCAAAGATAGAATCTTTGCGCTTAGGCTCGGATAAGTTAGCATTCGCTGAAAAGGTCCATAATAAGAAGTTGAACTTGGCGGATGCACTTTTACAAATATCTAATGGAACGCCTTGGAGCAATGTCCCGTTTGTGTTCTTGATTGAGCTTATTGCGAGCTTGCAGCCTCGTTATTACTCCATTTCGTCTTCTTCTTTGAGTGAAAAGTCTGTCATTCATGTAACTGCAGTTGTTGAAGCAGAAGTTGAAGGAGATCGTGTTGTCACGGGTGTCGCTACAAACTTATTGAAAGACATTGAGGTGTCTCAAAATAAGCGCAATGATATCAGATATGCCACATATAACTTGAGTGGACCAAAGGGAAAATTTGAAAACTACAAGCTACCAGTCCACGTTCGTAGATCAACTTTCAAATTACCATCCAACCCCTCGACTCCAATCATACTTGTTGGACCGGGCACTGGAATTGCGCCGATGAGAGCATTCGTGAGAGAAAGAGTGGCTCTTCTCAAAGCCTCCGATTCAGTTAAGCTTGGCAAAACAATTTTGTTTTACGGGTGTAGAAACCGAGATGAAGACTATCTTTACCGTGATGAGTGGCCGGAATATTCTCGGGCGCTTGGTGATTCTTTCGAAATGGATGTCGCATTCTCTCGTGAGGAATCAAAGAAGGTTTACGTCCAAGATAAAATCTTAGCCAGAGCTAAAGATGTAAATCAACTCCTTGAAGCAGGCGCCTTCATCTATGTATGTGGTGACGCCTCAAAAATGGCTAGAGATGTGCAAAATACGCTCATCAAAGTCATTTCGGATCAAAGATCTATCACTTTAGAAAAAGCATCTGACTTGGTTCGTTCATTAAAAGTTCAAAACAGATACCAAGAAGACGTTTGGTGATAAACGCAAGTTGAATAGTGCATCAATTACAAAATATTTGATTTCTTATGAACTTTGCTCTGATTTGATACATGGCCTCCAGGCGCTATTGTATGAGTTGTAAAATTCTCTCAACTTCATATCAGTATTCTTCCAATGTTCGTACTTACTCTTCAGTTTGAGATCAAAATCATATAAATATGTCGTTACAATGTACCTGTCATGGTCTTCAAAGCGAAAGAGCTCAGACTCGCAACCCATTTCGATTTTCTCTGGCAAGATTCTACCGAACTTGATAAATACCCCAACATCTCTCATTGTCATTGCAAATAAAAGTGTGTCCGAGATGTCATCTTCAGATTCAACGTTGCAAATAAAATCGCTCTGCTTCTTTATCTTTTGAGAGTTCTTTAACACTTGAAAGACATTATCCGGGGAGTCTAGATACTTTTCGAGCAAACGCCGTAGTTTGAAGTCTCCATCTTTATCAGCAAGGTTTACTATCTCTTTCGGAATCTTGAATAATAAGTCATCAATGCCTGTATGGATAGTGCTTTTAGAAAGAAAATCAAGCGGACAAAAATGACGCTCATATTTTCTTTGTTGATTGAGCGCACAGTTTCGGCAGTAATTAGTCTTGTTATCGTAAAGCCACTTGGGTTTCAATTCTAAAATAACAGAAGCCACAGATTTATTAATTTTATCGGCAAATTCCACGTGTAATTTGCAATGCTTCGAAAGTATGTAAGTTTTGAAATCACCAAACAAAATATCGTCCATAAGAAATCCATACTTCTCCGAAGCCATCAAGATGAAATTTTTGGTTTCAAGTCTTGATAAGAAAGCAGGATCTATATGAACCAACTTATGGTGTATATAATGGCGTTGAAATTTCGTTTGACAGTGAGCTTTCATAAACTGATTTAGTTCCAAAGTCGTGATGTACTGACCTGGAGGTTTATCGAGTCTCACACGCAATACCTTTCTTCTGAATTGTTCATTATTGCCACAATAACGATAAATGACGTTTGCATTTCCTTTTGCCAAAAATTTCCATTCTAGTGGGGTTGAAGACTGTGCTATTTCCATCAGATCAAGCTAAAAAAATAAATAGGGTAAGGGCTCATTCAAAAGTTGAGATCATTGCTAATGTACTGCGCACAGATGAGACTTCAGAAACAGAGGTTACCGAAGTTACCGAAGCTGTCCAATTCAATCAAAAACGGTTCCCAAAGTCTCTCCTTCCGCCTCAATTGATTGAACCTGGAAAACAAATCGTTTTTTGTTGACTCAGGCTCAAGCCAAATAATTACAAGTATTCCGGATAATCAATTCTCGTCCTGATACTCTCGTTGTCTTCAGAGGCCGATATTGAACTCATGAATAAACTAAATCTACAGTATCAGAAAACAAATTTCAGTTTCATTTCGTCCTTTCAATAAAGTTTTGTTCTCTGTCTTCCGAAAATCAAAATTAAAATTATGAAACACTGCTTTGTAGAATTACCATACCTGGTCCGCGCACTGTGTGGTAAGTCTCTTTCAGCGTGTAAAATGACTTCAAATGAAGTTGACTTCCCCAAGAAAAAGGTATTTTCTTTCTCCATGCATTCATCAACCTCAATTCCCTGAATCCACTATTTTCTATCAGTACCCGTTTAAAGGACTCTAATACAGATCTCGCTCTCCGCCTCAAATGCGATGGACCATCAGAGAGTGCCCAAGAATTGGGAGTCGGGATCGGACTGACTCGCTGGATGATTCCCGATGTCCCAAGCAAAGATTCAGATCTTACTAATACTTCTTGGTCTTTTTCGAGCTCTAACTGGTATATTAGGCCTGTGCCACGTGCTACGAAAAAACCGTTTCCCTGCACCATAAAGCCTGAATTTTTTTCTTCGAATTGTAAATCGTACCCAGCCCACCCAGCCAAAGAGTCTGACCTTTTCAAATTCCATACTTCGCCCTTTTTCACTTCAATTGAGGCAAGATTGGAACATTCTGTCAAATCAAAAGAATATAATAAGGTGTTTGAAGATCTCAGTTTGATCTCTTGATACCATATCTTATCACATAAAGTTTTGATATTTTTGGTAATTCCTTCAAAATCATTGCTCAAGTATATCATTGAATCTAGACGAGAGTTCATAGATGATCCAGGAGGTAGCTGGAGGCGATGGCCTTTATCGTGACTATGGAAGGGCTCGATCCGCGGCAAGTCAATAAATGGCCCGTTTCCTGTTACTCTTCGCAGAACATCACCGGAAATAGCAGTACCAGAATTTTGAACAGGGCTCACAGAACGGTTTCCCCGGAAAATGTTGAATATTTTAGCGACGGTTGATCGCATAGTTCTTATTGAAGATTGTCGGTCACTTTTGATGAAATGTATCATGAGAAAGTTGATTTTTCTGAGCGCGCAACATAGCTCACGCCTGTTTGAGTTTTCCACTGAATCAGTTTTTTTGTTTTTTGTTGTTTTTTTTGGGAGGGGGTTTTATAGCCTTCTCTCTTTCTGAAAAAATTACTAGTATAAGCAAAACCAATTAAAAGATTAAAATAAATTCAAATATAACATTGTAAATTAAAGAGATAAATAAACAAGTGAATCAAAAAAAATTTACCTAATTCCAGTTTGCTCGCAGTTCCCTCCTTGTCTTTTCGGTTTCACCGGGTACAATCAAAGACATGGTTGCCGGTCATTTAAAGAAACTTTGAACCCAGACATCAGCTTTTTCAAATAGTTCCCGATCTGAGGAGGACAAGAAAGACGAGTCAACTTGCTCGGAAATTTTAAGGAGACTCTTAAAATGATTCCAAAATTTCACCCCTCCGGCCAAATCGCGATCAAACTGTTCAGGGGTAACACTATTCGCACTGTTCAAATTCATATTGTGGGACGGTTTTCCAACCTGAAAGACGAAATTCAACAAGAAGTCTTTACTAGCATCAATGCACTGATCATTTGATTTCCCTATCTTCGAATTCTTGAGACAAGTACCAAAAAAAATCTCGGAGACTACACCCAAAAGAGTGTTGTTCAAGTCTTTATAAAATGGCACACAATCAATCAAGCCACGCCATTTTTCTCTTGCTAGGTTAGTGGATTTGAATTCACCATCTCTCACTATAAGATCAATGAAGCTCACAAGAAAAGAATTTTGCGCAGTTTCCTGAAAAACCTTGAGATGACTCCTGAAAATGAGCAAACTGCGAGAAATAGGCCCTTGGTAGTTTATCGGGTGAATATTAAACTTTTGAGTTGCAAATATTCTTGACACCAAAAACAATTGACTCAATTCCTCTGAGCTCAATTCGACACCCGAAAAGTCGTCCTTCGAGCCTTTGAAAGATTTGCCAAAGTTTTCCCCAGGTGACACCAGTTCCGCGCCTTCTGAAGCAAAGAAAAGCAACAACAAAAACAAATCTTCGAGAGTCTTGTCTTCCACATGAGGGTTTTGTTCGCAGAATACCTTCATCATCCGACCGACGCCATTCAAGTTTCCTCTTTCATCCAACACTTGCATCAAAAATAAAGCTCTCTGAAACGATGTTCCGAGTATTTTCTGCTCCTCTGAGGGCGAAAGGTTTGAAGTGCTTGGCGTTGAAGCTCGAAATGTTGACCAAACAGAGTCTGAACTTGCCTGGGAAAGTTCAGCGGGATTCACATCACGTAAACGAGTCGAAATTGGTGGTTCCAATCTGTTGTTGAGAGGAACGGGCTCTTTTTGAAACCAGTACACGACATTAATTTTCTTCACTTGGTAGTATCTCGCAAGAAGTTGTGTAATCATGTTGAATTGAAAATCCATAATTTTTTGGAGCTTTTTAGACCCAATCAATTTTTTGTACGTCTCTCCACCTCCGCTCGCAAGTGGTGGTCTGATCATATATTCTCCGGATGTAATACCTTCGAGAAGTTTTGAAGGAAGCAACCCCAAGGAATGGTAGAAATAAATTTCGTGTGGTAATCTTTGAGATAAGACAGAATGGAGTTCTGTTGGCACACTGACGGTCCCTTGTTCAACTGATTCTTTTTCAATGACAACTTTCGATTGCTGGTCTATTTTAAAAAGATCGTCATGAACCTCGTAACCCAATTTAGACATTTCGGCCAAAAACAATTCAACGTATCCATCCGTATTCATGATAGGCATGAATTTAATAGCTGCATGGCCATTATAGTACAAGTTAAGCAAGCTCGGATCGTTAAGACTTTTAACATACCCGAGTAAATCTGCCGGTGGACCATTGATGGTTGCACATTGGAAAAATATATCCATTGCCATTCTGAAGTAGTTCATCTGTGGAAATGGGGAGAGAGGAGAAACCTTAGGGAGCGGGGGGAAGTTAGAGAAAGTTTCAGGTTGAGCAGAGCATCCTACCATGATACTCAAATCAATCAATTGCCTCTCAGTCAAGTTCAATTCGCTTAAAACTCTTTGTTTGTCAACGAATCTGAAGTCCTTAGATGGAAATTCCATTCCCAAAATAAACTTATCAATGCTCGTGAGAAGCAAGTCAGTAGAGCCATAGATACAGTCGATTACTCCACTGCGGTACAAGTAAGATAACTGGAACGAAGCATCGTAAGGACTTATAATATAATCAACACCGCATTCAATGAAAACTTTGACAAGATCGTTCATCATTGGAGAGATCGGCAACGGGTCGGTATTGAAACGAAATGAGTCGCCAGTAAATCCAAAGTGATAGCCGTTATAATTTGCCTGCTTTGAATGTAATCTGGACCAAGTTGCATCCAAATGCTGCTCCGAGGGAGATAATTCATTCGTTGGGTAATTTTTTTGAGAGTTGTTAATCCTGAGTCCAGGTAAAACAAACAAAGGTCTAATATTTGACTCCTTAAATACATTCACGTCAGATTGTATATATTGCTTCAAGGTAGACGGAACTCCCCCAATTCCAGACAAAAGTTGTTCCTTCTTCAAAGTATAAATTCGACTCAAATAATGCTCCACATCTATCCCGATCGTGGCATTCTGTAAAATCTCCAATGAGCTTGTACTCACAAGTTTATTTTCAAATAGGAAAAATTCGAGGGATTTAATCGGCATTTTAATTTTTTGTTCTTACGCGTGATGTTTTTGACAGAGAACTAATTCTAAGTGTACAACGTGGTGGTGTTTTCGAGACGTTTCGGTTTTATCTGCAGGTCTGTTTAAGAGGAGGTGTAACGGGGAGGGGGGCGGTGGGCTTAGTCCAAACACCTCAAAAAAAATTGATCGTATAAAAATCCCAATATTTGAATTTGATTCTCTTTCTGACATAAGAAACAGCGTTTTCCAAGTCTTTGCAAAATATCTCAAAGTCGGTACATGAGATTTTTTTTTATTTTATTGCAAAGATTCATCTTTTCTATAGTTACTCGTATTTATTTTGCTAAATTTTTCATTTTTTCAACGCGAGCTCTGAAATTGTGAAAATTTATTAAAAAAAGGAAAAGAGTTTTGAAAAGATTTTTTTTTGCCTCAGAATGAAACGACTGAAAACTACTACTCTTCCAAGATTTTTATGTAAAACTGTTTTGTTCAACGTAAACTACATGACAGAAAGTCTGATGATGAAATATATCGCTCGATTATGGATACCTAATTACATGAAATTTCGACGACTAATCACAAGTAGATGCTGTCAGTTTCTTTTCTTTCCAGCCCAAATATGCCCATAAGCGGTCCCATTGACCTTTCTTGTGTAGCATAGCGAGCACTAGAACGACAGGCAATTGCCATACCGAGCACCAAAAAAGTTTTTTAGCTTCAATATTTGCAGCTTGAAGATCACTGGTAGAGGGAGAATAATTTTTTGAGTGGTTCACACGTTGTTGCCTCCAAAAGCGGTATGCGAGTAGAGTAAGCCAGATGTTAGCTAGGCCAGAATCTACGGGAAAAACCCAGTCTGTGACCTCGAAATAACTCAACCCAATACAAATTGGAAACATTAGCAAAGAATACCTTAAAGCAACACGAGCGTTAAGTTTTGGGTTTTCAGCTGCAGTCATAACATAACCGGCTCCTTTATATTGATCTGCGACGTTGTGTGACAAGGAGTTGAAGTGTGGAAATTGCCATGCGTACAAAAGTGCTGCTAAACACCATCCTCCGGGGTGAAGCAACGATGTGGACGCAGCCCAGCCCATAAGGGGCGGGATAGCGCCAACAATTGCACCAACCCATGTATTTAAAATTGACTGGCGCTTTAGAGATGTGTAAAGCCAGCCATAGAGGCCAATATTCAAAAGCCCGAGAAATGCGACTGTTGGGTTAACACCAATATATAGGATGGATGTTCCCAAAACACCTGTTCCAGCTGCAAACGCAAATGCTTGTTCTGATGACAATTTTCCAGTAACCACTGGGCGAGCAGATGTTCTAGTCATTTTTCTGTCAAACTCTGGTTCTCTTCCCATATTGATTGCATTAGCAGAACCCGAGCATAGAGCAGTCCCGACAGTCAAAAACGCTAGTTCTGCCACTGACAAAGAGTTCGGTGAAATTGCATAAGAGCAAATCGAGCTTAAGGTAACTAAAACTGTAAGATTAGGTTTTGTCAATTTGATATAGTGCTTGATCATATTCAGTGGACTCAGATCCTTGGGTTCTTTCTTTTCTCTTAAAGTGACATTGAAAGGAAGCGGGCTCTGTTTTCCGATGCTTTCCTCGCCCTCATCCACGGACGTGCCTCTTTTTTCTTGGCATGAAATGGAATAATTTTTGATAGATTGCAAGGTGGTCTTATGTTTTAATTCAAGTGGTTCGAAAAGGTTACTTCGGGTGTCAACTTTTGTTCTTAACTTTCTTGACCCTAGTAAGGATAAATTGGAAAAAAGGCTATGGTCTAGACTTGCGTATTTTCTTGCATTTGCAGAAAAGAAGTTGTAAGTAGAAACATAACTCAATTTATTTGTGTGAGCTAACCTATAAAACATCATGGCTCTTTCTCCCCCTTTGATGAAGATGATGTCGATCTGTAAATGTTAACTATGGCAAAAAGCGCACGACTTGCGACGACTGCAACTAATCGCGCTTTTTCCCAAGAATTTTTAAAACGCGATCACGATTGAACCTCTTTCCTCTTTTCGTTCAACTTCTTATTTTCCAACTTATTTTCAATCAAATCATGGAAGGCAATAATTGATCTTACTAAAGTACTTGTGTAGAGCATCATCATCTCATCATTGGTTTTCACAGTAAATGCAGTTGCAAGCGGACTCGACGTATTCTCGACTCTTTCGGTGGCCAACGACTCGAAAACTTTATCGGATTCACCAACTTCGTGCGATAAATTTGGTAGCAAGTTGAACACGTTCTGCAATTTTCCAAGGATCGAATGATTCAAAGGAAGTTCTTTGTCATTCACTTTTTTAAGGTAATTAGCGATTTCCTTCAACTTCTGATGTAATCCCGTTAAAGATTGATATCTCTCAGTAACTCTAAGAGACAAGTTTCCAGCAGCTTGGTCTCTTATGTCACGTAATAAGTGTTCAACGCCGATTTCTTCTGCTTCTTCTGCTTCAATGGATGATGGTATATGAACAAAAGTTCTCTCTGCTTTTGAACCATCGTGCTTTATGTCATCAACAGCAAAGTAGGCTTCAGTCGGGATTCCAACGGAGCGAGGTTGCACATCAACAATAACTAATAATGGATTAGGTGTGAACTTTTTGAACACGTCATTAATTTTTAAGTCCGACGCTCTAAGTTTTGGCCCCGAATGATACCAGCCAATAAGTTTTTCTTTAGCGTTTATTTTCTTAAACATTTCAGTCATGGACTCAATGAAATTATGGTCTAAAAACCACACTGAAGAATTTTTGTCATCTTCTTCGAACGGAATGGCAAACGAGTTTGTAACGTTGATCACATTGGATGCGCTGTCGCCCAAAAGTACTCCAACCACTCTCTTTTTAGAATCTTTAGCAACCCTATCATAATGGTCCGCGACTGAAAGTAAAACAAGAGGCGATACTGTTACAGCTTTATTCAAAAATATGTTTTCGTTAACGTTAGAGTTCATTATTTCGTGGAGAGTGCCTTAAACGCTCCTTGCGGAATCTGGGTGTTATTTGCCTCCGGGCGAGTTTTAGTGCGCGCACCACAGTAGTTGCGTCCCATGACAAAGCTCATTAAGCGCATCATTCTAATGACTTAAAGTTCATGTTTGGTCAAGTAATCATAGGGCCACCAGGCAGTGGTAAGTCAACATACTGCCATGGAATGTATCAATTTTTGTCGGCTATAGGTCGAAAAAGTACAGTCATAAATCTTGATCCAGCGAATACAAATCTACCATACCCTTCTTGCTCATTTGATATTCGAGACTACGTTAGTGTGGATGAAGTTATGGAGTCTCAAAGCCTTGGCCCCAATGGTGGGTTGATGTTTGCACTTGAAAGTCTTAGTGAAAACGCTTTGGACTCAATCATGGAAGTCTGGGAAGAGCTCGGCAAAGACAGCTATTTGTTGTTTGATTGTCCTGGTCAGGTCGAATTGTACACGCATCACACCTCATTCTTTAAGATTTTCAAGCGCCTTGAAAAAAAAGCAGACGCGAGATTATGTGTTGTGTCTTTAGTTGATTCTCTTTACTTGACGAGTCCCTCGCTGTATGTGTCCGTACTACTACTTAGTTTACGATCCATGCTACAGCTCGATTTGCCTCATATCAATGTAATTTCTAAAATTGATATGCTTCATTCCTACGGAAAATTAGCAATGAGACTAGATTTTTATACTGAGGTTCAAGATCTTAAATATCTAGGCAAATTTTTACAGGAAGAGTCACCGTCGATTTTGGGGAAAAATTTTGTTCGGCTTTCGGAAATGGTTGCAGAACTTATTGAGGACTATAATCTTGTATCTTTTGAGGTTCTCGCAATTGAAAACAAGCTGACAATGATAAATCTCCTTCAAATAATCGATAAGGCAAATGGTTATGCATATGGAAGTACAGAAGTCGGTGGAGATCTGGTTTGGAGCCAAGCCACTCGTAATGGGTGGAGCACCTCCAGTGATGTTATAGACATTCACGAAAGGTGGATCGAAAACAAGGATTTCTATGACGAAGTAGAAGAAAAGCAACAAGCTGGAGGTTTCGAAGATGAAATTGAAAACGATTTACTGTGATATAATTTCCTTTTCTTTTTTTTTTTTTTTTGTGTTGTCGGGAATTTTATTTTTAGTCCAAACTTAACTCTAACATCTATTGAGGATATCTTTTGCAGCATCCAAACTTTCTTCACCAACATAATTTAACAAATAGTCTGAAAGCTTCTGTTTGTAATCAGCTATCTTCGCTTCAACTTCTGGAATCATTCTTTGAGTCTCCCTAAGCATCTCATCTTGTTTCTTTATCGCATACGCGTCAGCATTTGCCAACTTCATATCTTCAAGACGGGAAAATTCTTCCTCTGCTTCCCTGGAGTATAGACTTTTTTCTTTAAGAAGTCTTTCCAAGGCTTTCACTTTGATTTGAAGCGGGGAAGGTGGCATTATTTTATTCCTTATATCCTCGGTGGACTCAGATGTGAATTTTTGAGTTTCTTGACTCGAGAAGCGTGTGGTGTGTATGTATATCAGAACTTCGAACCGGTGACCGGGGAAGGCGCGATTTTTTCATCCCAGATTTCAAAAACGGAAGTCTTCAAATCAAGTTTGAGGCTCAAGCTGATCACGAATCTCATATGGGCCTTAACCCTCGAACATATATGTAAACATGAATGTCCTGTTTGGAAAATCCGTGGCCACTTTGAGCCTCAAACTTGATTTGAGAACTTCCGTTTTTGAAATATAGGGGAAAAATGACTCTCCTCGATATGTAGAAAAAGTAAACCAATTAACCACAACTTAGTCGTCAAAATTAGCACTCTCTTTCTTGAAAGAAAGAAAAAATTAAAGAACAAGTCTTCACATATGAAAGATCTTGGACAGTTCCATCAAATTCCCTCAAAGTCAAAGTTTCGCTTTTTCATTTTTTTTTTTTATTCCAGAAAGCATGTCATACTTACTGAGGAGTTCTATGATTTCGAAAGAATCCTTTTCTCGTTTTTTTTTTTCTGCGCCGATTTTAAAAAAAACCATCCAGGCTGAATTTCATCTCAAATCTTTGAATCTTTTACCTCATGATGGTACCACATCCTTCAACAATTATCGAACCAAACAAATCATACGTCTCTTTTCTTCAGTCTACGAAATGCATTTTAGAGGTGAGGAAAAATGATCATCTCAATTTGTTAAAAAGATTAAATGAAGGAACATCGTGTGAAGATTTGATTATTGACATTGGATCAGGATTTTGGGTAGAAAAATCACTCCAAGAAGCTCTGGAATTCATGGAGCGTCAAATTGATTATACCTCCGATGCAATAAGAAAAATTTCTGCCGAGATATCTTGGCATTCAGGTGATTCGAGCACTTTTAAGGATGACCAAAACCTCGTCACGCCCGAATCCTCTAGCGACGATGAACATTCTTTGCCAATCGTTGAGATTCAAGAATTGCTTGATGAGAATGGAGAAGTCATCGATGTAAAACTAAATGAGGAGCCTTTTCTGTTGCAATCTGATATTCTTTCCGGAGGGGACGGAGTTCTTCCTGAAAATAAATCAGTACCTTTATCGGGTACTTCAGGAGCGCCCAATAAAAATTCTGGTTTCGAATCACCGACCAATCCAAAAGAAATCACTCCAAACGATGATCAAATTGATGAGCTATTTCAAGATATGGAAATAATTGATGAGAAGAATGAATCAGATGGTGGCACTTCCAAACCCAAGACTGAGGCCGATGGGATGTCACTCCAGAAAAGTGTTCAGACCGTGGTGGAGCCGAAACAGATTTATGAATTAGAGCTTATTGCAGGCGAGTTTCATTCAGATGATGACGATTTCGAAAAAGAAGATGATTTTGATTATGATTTCGAATTTGAGGATTCCGATGATGAGTCTTTTGAGCTTGAGTCACCTTCAAACTTCATGGCAACTATTGATACATCAATGCTTCCCGGTAACACAGATATCAGCGATCGCTTGAGAAATGAAATAATAGCTCTCCGAAGACAAAGACAAGAACTGTCGGTTTCAGAAAAGGGCAATGCGCCAAAAAAAGTACACTTCAACAATACACTCCAAATCAAAGAAATTGAGAACGTTAGTGCTGATTTACTAAATATCGAACATAAGAAACAGAAAATGCTGAGGTTTAAAGAGATTAAAACCTCAAATATTCAGCCTTCTGTCGTGGCGAATTCTACTGAAGTTCCTACAAAGGTTCATGCTTCTATTCATAGCTCAGAGACTCAACCCAAAGGCTATGAATCAGAATCTAGAGGAGTTGTCTCTGATATATTTGAAAGGAATGATGAAAATGTTGGAGGGCAAAGAGATACCGACTCCCGAGACTTGAATCGTGTCAGCAAATTCCGCAAGAGAATAGAGGAGGAAGGACATATTTCTCCCGGAACGATCGTCCAGACTAAAAAATTCAATATGTTGGAGCATAAAAGCCCCGACAAGGAATTGCTGGAGCGAAATCCAGTCATGAAAATGATACCACAGGTGTTATCATCGGATGATCAACTCAGTGGTACTGATTTGAGTGATTTATCCAGCTTCAATAAAGCTGAGGGTGAAGATCTCGAAGCACATATGGAGAGGTTAGTAAAGGCATATAACGAAGGAAATTTCGATGAGGATATAAGCGGCCCGATTGTTAACAAACTCGACGACTTCAGTGTGTTAAACAAATTGATCGAATCAATGCCCAAGAAAGAAACAGAAGCCATGAGCTTGGAGAAAACCGGCATATCGCATGATTCTGATGCCACAAATGAAGTTGGTAATTTCCCATCTGATTCGAGCGATGAGGAAATAATGACCGACTTCATTGTAGAAAGGGAAATGGACGATTTTGCTGCAGCTGACGAGGAAGAGAACTTTCGAGATGCTGACAATGTAGAGCAAGAGGTAATCGATAGAGAGATTACAGAGCAATATTATCGTCTAAAAGAGAAGCTTTTGGTCCAAAGGAGTGCAAATGAGCACGATCGAGA
>JAJMKX010000051.1:0-16883 GCA_030569435.1 Metschnikowia koreensis | reverse complement strand
TAATGGAAGGACTAAACGATGTCATAATTAATAATTCTCCAACTCCAAAATACTTTGAAACTTCTGACGTCAGGCTCCAAAGAGTGGTGAGCTTAGTAGGAGCAAAAACACCCTGTCTTAAGAAGAAAGAGCGTCTAGAAGATTCAAGTCCCAAATGTTCCATAATCGCTTCCAACAACTTTTATTATTATTATTATTACTTCAACTCCCTTTCTCTTAATGTTTATATGAGTCTTATTTAAATGTGGCAAGTTTATTATTAGCTGGAACGTTGTGAGAACTTGTGAATAAGCAAGTAAGCAATCGAGGGTTTAAATACATATTCTAAAATAGACAGCCATACAATGTAGTATCACAAAAATTGCAAAGAAAAATCCCACTAGTTTCGACTGAGATAAATGAGCCCAAACTTAATACTATCTTCTATTTGCCTTAATATTTTCGAATAGTGACTGAAATAATGTGTTGAAGTTCTGGGTTGTAATTTTGGTAATGTAATGTACTGCGTTCATGAAAGAATGAATGCACAACACAATTCGCGCTTGTTTATTTGGATACAGTAATCGCAATTATGTATTGTGGTAAAACAGAATCCACCTCTGGAAATTTCTATCATAAATAATGACAAGGTCCTTAATATGAGCTCAAGAACAGGCTTTGATAAACAGTCCTGAAAATGAAATCTGCAAATGTTTGATTTACTCGCTCAAGTAATTCATTTCCTGAATTGTTTTACCCTGTTGTCAATTAAGAAACATTTTTGCGCCGAGGTTAAATTAATAGCAAATGACGTGGACACCAGACCTTCAAACGTTTGAAAAATTTAGCCATTCTTTTGAATTCACATGACTGAAACTTTTCAATTTACTTAATATATAAAACTTTTGATAACTTTATCAATTGGAACCACTTTGGGGCCGTTTTCAAAGAACCGCAAACTATTGCTCTCCCATGAAAGGTGAGTGCACGTGACTTGAAACTTGCAGCCATAGCGTATCCACGTCAGAAACATCTACATCCAAATTTTTTCTTTTTTTTCTTCAAAAAAAAATCTAACGACCAGATGCTTCAGTTCGGAAATTCCCACCCCGCTTTTATCCACAAATATCATTACCCGCCAGAAACACACTCCTTGTATCTGTCTCCCCCCCTTCCCCTTTACACTGTATTGGTTTCTTAATTTGGCTCTAAATCTTAAACGCGCGCGCGCTTACGTGTTCGTTGCGCACTCGCTTCCTCGCACTCGCACCACGACACGTATACCTTTAAGGCCAGGCAAGTTACCTATTGTTTTTCTGACAACTGCACATTTTCGAACTCTCCCCTTTTCCCCCCACGAAATTTTGAAATTGCGAAAATGGCTAAGAAAACTGCCCTGAAAGCAGCTAAGCCCGCAGCCGTGCCGAAGGCCGCGTCGTCATCGGCTTCAGCTTCGGCGTCGTCATCGTCATCGTCATTATTGGACGTGGACCCCGTGGCAGCCCCCGTTTTCCATGACGGAAAAAGCCGCGCCTATCTTTCTACAGAAGTTCCTGTTTCAGTCACTGATAGCCGCAACATCTCTGCCCGTGAATGGCCGCTTTTGGCAGGGTTGCTTGCTGTTGGCGCATGGGTGCGCTTGCGCAACCTCGGATCGCCCAATTCCGTTGTCTTTGACGAGGTCCACTTTGGTGGATTTTCCAAGAAGTATGTGTTGGGTAAATTCTTCATGGATGTTCACCCACCACTCGCCAAAATGCTCTTTGCCGCCGTCTCATCCTTGGGTGGTTACGATGGTGTATTTGACTTTGCGGCCATTGGCGACGTGTATCCTGAAAACGTGCCTTATGTTTTGATGCGTTCGTTTGCTGCATTGCTTGGCCTTGCCACTGTTTTCCTCTGCTACTTAACATTGCGCGCTTCCGGTGTGCGTCCCGTTGTGGCTTTAATCACCTCCGCTTGTCTTCTCTTGGAAAACTCGTTTGTCACTATCTCTAAATATATTTTGCTCGATTCGCCATTGATTTTCTTCATTGCATCTGCCATTTACGCGTTCAAGAGATTTGAGGTCCAACAACCATTCTCTCTTGCATGGTACCGCTCGCTTCTTTCATGCTCCATCTCCTTGGGATTGGCATTCTCTTCTAAGTGGGTTGGCTTGTTTACCATTGTGTGGGTCGGCATTTTATCCGCCGTGCACATGTGGTTTCTTATTGGTGACTTGCAAGTGAAGGCTCCTACCGTAGTGAAGAACGCTGTTGCACGCGCCTCTTTCTTACTCGGTGTGCCTATCGTCTTGTACTTGGCATTTTTCAGTGTCCACTTCAACATCTTGTCCAATGATGGTGAAGGATCTGCATTTATGTCAAGTGCTTTTAGATCTGGCTTGGCCGGTAACAATGTTCCTGGCTCCACTACCGCCCCAGTTGGTTACGGTTCCGTCATCACTGTGCGTCACCTCAACACCAGAGGTGGATACTTGCACTCGCACAAGCACTACTACCCTGCTGGCTCGAAGCAACAGCAGATCACCTTGTACCCCCACTTGGACTCAAACAATGATTGGTTGATTGAGCCATACAACAACCCTATCCCTCAAGAGTTTGTCCCCATCAAAAACGGCGATAAGGTTAGATTGACTCACGTCAAGACCCGCTTGAGATTGCACTCGCACGACGAAAAGCCACCAGTATCTGACCGTGACTGGCAGAAGGAGGTCTCGGGTTACGGATACGAGGGCTTCGAAGGTGATGCCAACGATGACTGGATTGTGGAAATTGTCAAGCACAAGACTCCAAAGGATGCCAGAGACGAGTTGAAAGCTATCGACTCTGTTTTCAGATTGAGACACGCTATGTCCGGCCACTACTTGTTTTCCAGCAACGTCAAGTTACCTGAAGAGTGGGGATTTGGTCAACAGGAAGTGACCTCAGCCGGTCAGGGTTCGAGACCTTTGACCCACTGGTACATTGAAAGCAACAAAAACGTTAGATATACTGGTGATGAGGTGGCCGTGTACCCCAAGTTGTCTTTCTTCCAGAAATTCCTCGAGTCGCACCAGGTCATGTGGAACATCAACAACGGCTTGACTTCGCACCACAACTGGCAGTCCGAGCCTCATGAATGGCCAGCATTGTTACGTGGTATTAACTACTGGAGCAGAAACCATACTCAGGTTTACTTCATCGGTAACCCCATTGTATGGTGGACTGCATCCGCATGCTTGTTTGGTTTCATCGTTCACGCCGCCATAACCCTTGTGAAGTGGCAAGCCGGCTCGAACTTGAATCTCGCAAAGGCCACCTTTAACTACAACTACCAGGCATTCACCTACTTTGTTGGTTGGGCTGTTCACTACTTCCCCTTCTTTATCATGGGTAGACAACTTTTCTTGCACCACTACTTGCCAGCACAATATTTCGCCATCTTGGGTCTCGGACACTTCTTTGACCTCTTGGTAACCCTGACCCAAAAATACAGCAAACCTGCTTACGGATTTTTGGTTGCTTTCTTGGCTGTGACCGCGGTTTCGTACAATATGTTGTCTCCATTGATTTCCGGATCACCATGGACTAAAGCCGAGTGTATTAGCTCTAAAATCGTTTCTGGCTGGGACTACGACTGCAATAACTTTTTTGACAATCAGAAACAGTACCAAGCTTTCCTTGAGAGCTCTCAAACTGAAGCTGTTAAATCTACTACATCTGCCGTTGTGGTGAATGAGGCAAAGGAGACCCCACAGGCTGTTGAATTCGAGCAAATGAAATTTGTCCCAAGCCACGAAAACTTTGAGGAACCTCCTTCAGCTGAAACTCATGCTGGTGAGTGGCCATTTGGTGACCAAGTCGTGCCCGAAGAGATTCCTCAAGGCGAACTCTATGATGAGGCCACCATTCAAAAGGAGGCCAAGGAGCACCAGGATGTTCATTTTGCCGAAACAGTCGACGAGCCAACTGAGGAGAAGTTTGAAGAGCACAAAGAGCCTATCGCTGAGAAAGTCCAAGAAGCAGCTCCAGTTGCCGAGCACGTCGCTGAACCAGTTGCCGAACCAGTTGCTGAGCCAGCTTTCGAACAGGTTGCAGAGCCAGTTGCAGAGCCAGCTGTCGAACAGGTTGCAGAGCCAGTCGCAGAGCCAGCTGTCGAGCAAGTGGCCGAGCCAGAGATCCACGCTCAAGAAATTCTCGAGGAGAAGGTTGAGCAAATCGTGATTTAAGTTCCAATGACTCGCTCTCTACTGAATGACATAGAATTTTAGAAAAATATATAAATCAAAATAAAAAACAAAGGTATTTTCGTTTCAAGTTGTAGCCAGATTTATGACCCGGAATCGTGGTGGCGGCGATTTAGTGAAAAGGATGAAATTGGTCCCCTTGCAAAGAAACATGTGGAACAATATCCGCCAATAACCAAAAACATTCGGGAATGTGTAAAAGAAGAAAAGAAAGGGAAGGGAAATAATTCAAGAAAGAGAAAAAAAAAGTATGATTTACAATAAGGAAAAGAAAAAAAAAATAATACTCAGGCTTCAAAGTTCGAAGTGCCGGCCTTGTATTGGCCATAGTTATCCTGTGTGAAGTAGCACCATATCCAGAGATCTCACCCAACAAAGAACATCCTTCCACCAGGCTCCTCAGTGAATTTTGAAGTGCGCCAAACACATAAAATAGAATAAGAGAGAGCCAAAAAAAAAAAAAAAAAGAACGCCACGCTTTGTTATTCACTTATTCACGAGAAAGTATATTGCATCCAGAATTCTCAGTATCTATACAAATATAAGAAAACTCAAACTAATAAAAATAATAATAACAAAACACACAAATAATAAGGAGAAGAAGAAAAATACTGATTGATAGACCATGTCTGAGTCGGAAAACACGTGCCGGATTTGCCGAGTTGAGGCGTCGGAATCACAACCATTAATTCACCCATGCAAATGTCGAGGTCTGATCAAATATATCCATCAAGAATGTCTTTTAGAATGGCTCGAACACTCGAATAATCGGGAAAAACGTTGTGATATTTGTAATACGCCGTACCGGTTTGTGACTCTCTATGATCCTAATATGCCCTCGCGTATGCCGTTTTCGGAAATCTTCCATAAACTTGTACTGCGGGGCCAAGAAACAATTATTAAACATATTTCAGCAGCGTTGTACTTGGCGTGTCTTGGCCAAATCCCTGTTTATTGGAAATTTGTCGGCAGATTATGTACATATGCCGTGGATGGCAAGATGCCGTCGCCCAGTTTTTCCTTGTTTCATGTGATGGCATACGGTGCATATCTGAGAACAAGAAACGGCCATCTTTTTCTGAGTGCCGAGGCCACGCCGGCCGAATTATGGGCCACTTTTTTCTTCAACACCTACTTGAGCGGCCTAGTCCAGGTCGTGGCGTTTGTATTTGTAATTTTCGTGATTTTCATCGAACACGAATGGGTCGTGCGTGAAGAAGGTTATACGAAACTGCTTTTGCGTCATATTGGCAAGGAGCCAAAGACAAAATTGGCCGATTTGCTTGGCCAGATCATCCAGTCACGTGCATCTGCCGAGGACAATACGAATACAAATCTGGAGCAAAATTCGAATGCAGATATAGATGATGCTGCGAGAGTCAGACATACTATGGCTCTCCGTGCTTTAGAATATATCCAGCAGGATGCCCAAGGGCCAATGCCTGGAAACCATTTACGTGAGGCATTGAATAATGGCCAACTAGATGAGTTTTTCCAGGGACTTATGGAGAATGAAAATCAGCATCCTATAGAACAACAGCCAACGCTAAATAATACTCCCGAAGCAGCCGGCAATAGTGATGAACGGCCAACAACTCACTCTGCATACGATGAAACAGCAGCAGCAGCAGCAGCAGCAGCAGCAGCCGAAGATGAAGAAAGTGATGGCGACGATCTCGAATCAATAGGCGTAAACCATAATATTGCAGACACGCTAAATGAGCCTGGAAACGTCCCACCCCAAGAACCAGCACAAGCAAACCCGGCCAATGCTTTTAATAATGATTTGGAGGACGAAACACCGGAGGAGCTCGAGCGGCGCCGGAATATTGCCGAAGATGAAATGGCAGTCGCCGAGGCCGCTAATAATAACGGGAACATTTTTGAGGTTTTGGGGCTTCGGCTTCAGATCGCCACGCCCATCCAATTGACGTTTTTGCTCGATGCAGCTGCGCTTCTTGTGTTATTTGTCGTGTACTTTCTTCCGCATATTCTCGGCAGTTTTGTGGCACTAGTGTTTCTGTACGTGTTGGTTGGTGTTAATGGTGTTTTCGTTGCACCTTTGCTTAAACTTGTGCCAGTTTCAAAAACACAGGTTTTGGCAAATTATTTTTTAACGCTGTCACTCTGGAATCACCCGTATTCGGTGCTGGCAAGAACAATTATCTTGCAACAATTTATTGGACCAGTGGTTCAGGTTTTCAAAGACGTGACTGCACTTCAACACCCCGAGCCGCCAAGTTACGTGGCCCGCTTTGTGTTTCTTACAATCGGCTATCTTTTTGTGTGTTTTGCCATCCACCAGCTTATGGCGGCATTGGCACTCGGTGGCAAACCCATTTTGGGCTCTGCACGCAGAGTTTACAAAGTTCTTTTTCAATTGACGGCCACCTCAAAAGTATTTGCCATATTTGCCATTGAAATTGTGCTCTTCCCCGTTTATTGCGGCTGGCTTGTGGATTTCTGCCTCACCCCGCTTTTCGTTTCTCGTCTTACTGAAGCTCTGGAGTCTGGCACAATTTATCACCTCTTTTTCACATCGGCATACCTGCTTACGCGTCATTTCCTCTTCAAGTTCGCCTTGTATTGGATGTGGGGAACGGCATACATGTTCTGCGTGGCATTGTTTGTAAGCATGACCAGAAGCCACATTTTGCGTCCCGGTGTGCTCTACTTCATCAAGAGCCCCGAAGACCCCAATGCTAGACTTATTCATGATGCGATTGTCAAACCGTTCTTTCTCCAAATGCTGCGTATTTTGTTGAGTGCCAAAGTGTATAGTGCATTTGTGGTGTTTGGAATTGGTATAGTCACATGGGGCATCCGCTTTTTGGTCAATCCTCCAGGAGAGACTAAGGGAGCGTTGCTTCCGATCAGGCAATTTTCGATTTTCTCATACCAATTGGCATTTATCACCGGTATTATTCTTTTCAAATGTGAACCTGTTCTCACAAAGTATTGCCGTTTGTTTTGGAAAAGATCTTTTGCCGTGTTGTGCCACAAGCTTCGTTTGTCTCACTTCATTCTTGGATCGCCAGTTCCTCAGGAAAGAGGGTACGTTGTTTACAGAAACATTTTTGATAGTTTTCTCCTTCTTGGTACGCCGGACTACACAAAACCTGTCAGCTACTCGGAGGCCAAGGAAATCTTTAAGAACGATGCTTCTGTTTCCGCGTGTTTTGTGCCAAATGGATCTTACGTGCGTGCTCCTAGCAGCGACGATAATTCCCGCAAATTCTTGAGAGAATTATTTGTTCCTGTCACCAAGTCAGACCAGCTTCTTTCTCCTATTACCGAGACTGGCGACGATGATGATACGGATTGGTGGGATGCAGATGTGGTATGTGAGGATTCGTATGCTGTGGTTTATAGTCCACCTAACATTAGACAAAGATGTCTTGTGTTAGTGTGCATGGTTTCAGTTTTTGGAGCACTTTTGTTTGTTGTTCCGCTGCTTTTGGCCGTCATAATTGGTAGACCTATCTTTAGGGCGTGGGTGATTGTTGCTGAATTTATATCCACCAAAATCGGTCTTGACTTAAAGCTTTCATCAAGTTATAACTGGGCATTAGCTGACATTGACTCGATTTGTATTGGTCTCTTGGTGCAACTCATTGGACTCTTGGTATTGGACGCAAGTCCTGATGGTTCTTCAGTGATGAACTTTGCTGCGGAACAGAGAAGACGATTTGTAGCACCAGCAATGAATGCTAGGGGCTTTTTCGTAAGGTTTGTTTTGTGGTTGGGCCAAAAGTTTTTACAGGTTTGGTTTACTTGTGAGGTACACATTTCCTATATTGCTCATATCGAGGCGTATATGTTTGGCACTTCTTGCATTAAACCAGATGGAACACACTGGAACTTGTCTTTCACGTGGCCTGGCTTTATCATGCATTCTGCAATGAGTTTCTTGACTATACTTCCTATTTTCACAACGCTGTATTTAGGAATGCCCGAGATGGACAATATTGGAAAATGGGCCAAGAGGGCCGGTGTTTTCCAGCTTCTGATTAATATGGTAATCATATTGGTACACAAATTATACCAAAAAGTTTACGGCGAATCTATTGATGAAACCGCAATGTACACATGCTTTGCTGTTGTCGGCTCGATTGTTTTCACAAGAGCAATCTCAAGTGCCCGCAGCATTCTTAACGGTATCAATGAGCAAATTAAGAAGGAGAAGTATGTTAGGGGCACGGCCGTGCAAAACATCGATGTGGCAGACGATTAATGTATATAGTACTGGTAATACAGTTGAAGGAGGAGCAAATTTCCTTTTCATTTCAAGATCAATCGCTTTCGTTTGAATGTTCGGCAGCAGCCAGCTCGTTTTTCTTTTTGCGAGCCTTTTCCTTCTTCTTTGACTTTTTCTGGGGCCGCGAGGCTTCTTCATCTTCATCTTCATCATCGTCACTAAAGTATACTTTTTCGTTGACATTTGTATCGTAAAGCTTCTTTGCCTTTTCAATCTTCGCAAGTTGTTCGCGTATATAGTTCATTCTTCCGAGTTTCAGAGGATCGTTTCTAAGCGCAAATGGCACATCATCCAACTTAATACGCGTGCGTCCATGCAGCCGGGCAAATTGCAATGATTCATGTGAGAGGTCTGTAAGAAATTCCACGAGACAATCTTCTAGACAATTAACGGTGGAATCTAGTGATACAGGACCATCGCCCATACTATATAAAAGGGTCTCGATATCTTTAGTAAAGAGCCGGGGCCTTCTGCGTCTGCGTGCGGGTGGTGTGGGAATAGTACGATAGGGGTACATTTTCGAAGTATGAATATTGTTACAGTTTTTTTTTCTTCCTTTTCTGTTTGTTTGAAGATTTCAAAGTTGGCCTCAGACAAAAGACGTGGAGGTGCGGCGAGGGCGATAAACACCCGTACATCCTCGATATATCTTTAGTGGGGGTTCCACTGGTAAATTTGTTATATTTTTCCTTTTGTAACTTCGAGTTTTCAGGTTGGAAGTTTCAGATCAGTTTGAATATCTAAACTTTTGTTTCCTGCGTTTTTTGAAATCTTGTAGTTAAGGATTGTTTTCAGCAAGTTCACTGGAAATCACGTGCTGAAGGACTCCTACTGGTGGATCCGGAAGAATACTAAGCTGTAAATTTCCCGATTTCCACGACTCGATTTTTTGCTGAAGAAGACTCTGTTTCAATTGCAGGCCATTGATTTGTACTAGGTAATTTTCGGCCTCAAATTGTGAGGCAATTTCTGCCTGATGTCCATCCATTAATGCGTCATTAGTAACCACAATCAATGGTTTATGGAGTCGAAGAGTGTCTAAAATCGAACCAGTGCCCGCATGAGAAACAACAAGATCAGCCGCCGAAATATAAGAGCCGATATCGTGAGAAAACCCAAACACCTGGAACGTAAGTTGCTTATTGCGGAAAATAGTGACGGATTTATCGTTAAATTCGTTAGCAATTTCAAACCCAAAATGCTCAATCACGCGTCTGTCTGCAAGTAGTTTGCTGAAATACTCTTTACTGATATTAATACCTGTCGAAGCATCAGTTTCGTTTCCATATTGAAGTGATACTGTGGAAAACCCGGTTTTGAGAAGAAACTCAAGGAAAGAGGGGCGAGTCACTTCATCGACAAGCGCCTGGAACGTGACAGTAGCACCCGTGGTGAAAAGAATTGACATTGTCGTAAATTGAATGGTTCAAAGTTTGTTTTGAAAAGAGGCAAGTTTCAAGCTTTTTATATTATTAAATCGTAGTATTTGATATCAGAACTTGTGGGTTTTTAGTGCTGGTGCGAGCACTTGGTGGGGCACGTGATCCTCGAAGGTAAAAATCCGGGGCCAACCATTGCACACTAAATTTTTTAGGTGAAGAGCAATTTACACGAGAAAGAGAAAACATCGCGGGCTTTTATTAACCAGCCATTATAAGAGCTTTAAAAGATGTTTTAAGAAGTTCCAAAGTAATTAACTCAACAATATGTTTTGACATATGGACTGGTCCAAATAAAAAAAAAGAAAGACCTTCGCCCCAAATTGGAAATAATTCCGGACACACTAAAAAAATGAGCAAAAAGCGAGAGTCGGCCGCATTCACGAGAATCGGGCATGCTTCCCATTTGGAACTGATAAGGGATTCTATTTTTTTTTTCTTTTTTCTTTTTTTGCTTTCGTATATAAAAAAATGACAAAGACAAAACGTACCACGTGTTACTCTATCGAAAATTCCCCGTCGAAACTCGGTGCCTGGGCTTAACCATTGAAGCATGAGCACAGCCCCAGGAACCCTCAGAGATGCGCAACCATTTAGCCACGCGGCTCCATAATTCAGGGCGAGGGCCAAATCTGCAAGACCAGTGATGAAAATTCAAAGTATCGGCCCCCCAGATTTCGAAGTTCAGGGGCTGAAAGCCGCTTTGAATCTTGAAGATAAATATATATTTTAAATATATATATACATTTTTTTCTTTAATGTGGCGGATATCAAATAGTATCGTTTTTGCTATAAAGTTAACTCGAGAGAAAGCAATTTTTTTTTAAAAAAATCCAGCGCCGGATTTATTTGCGTTTGGTTTGGAGACTTCAAGGGCAAAAAGGAGAAACTTCACCCGAACTTTTTCCAACCACTTCAAGAGCTCACAACCCAAGATATTTTTTTTTAAAAAAAGATTTCAGGTAAACCCTGTTGCCAAGGCAATTTTTGGAGACTACCGAATTGAATATTTGGCTTTCTAAGATCTCAAAAGCCTCACCCTCGCAGTACAATTATTAAAGATGCATCTCTACATTGAAGAGCCAAAAATTAAGAGAAAAACCTAACTAAACCCAAATGATGGAGAAATAGAATAAGAAATAAAATAATAAAACGTGAAGAAATCGGACAATAATTCTCAAGGCAGGTGGATCGCCAAATCTTGGGCCGCTTGATTATGTGGCCATGCTTATTCTGCTCATTGTTTGAGCAAATGTGTATATGCCACGAAACTAATCAGTGACAAGGAAAACGCGGGTTCCGCCGAAACAAAGAAGTTTCTTGAAAACGGTGATTGTTATTCACGGGCGAACGAATCGGTTTTGAAGATTTCCCTTGTTCGGGCCAAAAAGCAATAAAGAATACCTGCTAGTGCTAAAAGCAATTCAACAGAATTACAAAAGAATAAACAAGAAAACGGACTCCCGAATTCAACGCGGACGCACGGCACTTTGCCGGATTGCTGATGGACCGAGAATTGCGCTAATATTTTTTTTCTTTTCCCTTTTCCGCAACAGCGAATGACCCTTTAAAACGCGTGAGCTGGCCTGCCTGCCTGCCAGCCTGCCTGCGTGGCGGCTGCGTGGTCACTTATGTGGAAGCCGGAACTGCATGCGACCGGCGTCCGAGCCTGGGGAAAACTGGCCAGTTTGCGGAGGGGGATTTTCGAGACTTAGCGAGGATGTTTTTCCGGGCAGATCTGCTCGATATTGAATCGGTCAAAGCTTTCAATTTTTTTCCTCAAATAATAAAAGTTTTTTATGGCGGTGTTCGCCAAGAAATTCCGGTCTAGCTCACACATTCTACCACAAACCTGAGACAAGCCAGATTAAAAGTTGGGCAAATGAAGGCGGGCTTGCGCACAGAGACTCCCCCGGAATTCCATGCAGGAAATCGTCCAAATTAATCAAGGCCGAAAAAAAAAAAAGTAATTCTATTTTTAAAAGCGCAGAACTCTAAACATTAAAGCTAAAACGTGACCAGTTGGCTTTTTCTCTGGGAATTTTCTTTTATGATTCCTTTCTTCTGGCAACCTTCATTTTTTGTATTGTAGAGACGTAAAACTACGGTGCTTTCGCTTTCCTGAAAGTCATGTCTCGGTTTTTAAGGGAGATTCAAATCAGGAACCTGGGACTGTACACTATATACAGTAAATGGTGACGCGTTCTCACAAACCTTGTGCAGATTGCGCGGGAGTGCACACCTTAGCACACAGGATTTTTTTTTTGTTTAATATTTTCCCCGGACTCAACGCCCGCGCCTTTTTAGTAATATATCTCCATCGCCCATTACCTTAGTATTTCAGAATACACCTTTCAACAAATAGACGGAACTATCGGAATATAGTGTTTCTGCCTTTTTTTTTAAAAATTATACGTCACTTTTATCATCCGCTGAATTTAAGTGCACTCTCCAACCGCAACTTTTCTTGATCGTTTTTTTCACCCCAGTTTTATCGGCTCTGACCAGTTTCCTTGTCTTTTCTTTTTCTCGGGATTCCAGCCGTCAACCCGAGTCCAGAATTCTTGGACAACGTTCTTTTTTCTGAAACTAGGTGACGTTTAATTCGAGATTTTAGCCGTTTTTTATTTTCTCCTGTTTTAAGAGATAAAAGTTCGAACAGAATCGATAGCAATTTAACAGGTCGTGTTCCCAACAAAATCGGTTTCAGTCCTTACGTACAAACGAAGCACTCTCTGGGGTAATTTTGAGCCAAACTTAGTGGACTTAGTGTTGACAAAAGAACCACACACACAAAAACCCCGGCCTTGTTTACAAAAACAAAGAAAAGAAGCAAAAAAAAAAAAAATCAAAAGCATGACTGCCACATCATCACCGGAAGAAAGGAGACGCGGGTCGGATGCTATGGTCGGCATGAGAGAACCGATTCCCAAGAAATCTGTACAAATTCGAACAGACAAACCCCGCCCGCATATGTGTGCCATCTGCACGCGTGGATTTGCCCGGCTCGAGCACTTGAAGCGTCACGAACGAGCACACACAAACGAAAAACCGTATCAATGTGCGGCTTGTGGCCGATGTTTTGCACGTCGAGACTTGGTGCTTCGCCACCAGCAAAAACTCCATCTGAACATTTTCCTGGTGGCCCGCCGCGGCCTGTTACCGGCACTGCTCGGACAAACGGCCGATTCCGAGGCGGTTACTGTAGATAAATCTGCACCTGAAAGCGTGATTATTCTTCGTAATAATACCAGTGCTAAGGCCCCACTCCCCGATCTGCTGATGTTTAGAACAATCCACGGACTTCAATATCTGGATCTGACCGGCCTGTCACCTGCACACGACTCGCCTCATACGGTATCAATGCATACTTCTGGCCAGCACCAACCACATGATTATAACGCAGATGCTAATGCTAATGCTAATAGTGCGGCAACTCGTGGAGTGCCACAGCCCACATATGCACAGTTTAGGCAACATGGCGTGATTCTTTCCCCGAACACGAACTCATACCATAACACACCATCTCTTCCAGGCACTGCACACGGTACGAGCCTGAGTTTTTCGGATTTGGAGATGTTACAGAGCCATAACATTAATGTCACGGATTATACACAGCAACCGTCGCCATTGACAGGAGACTCGCCGGATTTGAAAGATAAGCAGAAGCTGTTGAAGGAAAAAGCTCGCCAGGATTTCTTAAACGATCAGTTAGAGTTTAAAAGCTCGCTCGATCTTAAAAACTTTGCGGGTTACGGCAAACAAACGCACGGCCAGAATCCAAGACACGCATCGTTTTCTGCAGTTTCCGGGCTTTCATACACAAATCTCCAGGATGCATTGGCGATCAAGACAAACCAGATGCCTCAGGGACCTCCACAAGTTGGATTTGCTTCGCCACAATTAACCGCCACAGATCTCGATTTTGCGCCGCATCTGAATCTGGGGCAAGATTTCCATGGTGATTTGGACTGGTACAGTCTCAATTTCAATGAGTCTCAACGGCCACAGCTGCAACCAAATGGTTCGGAGAATCACGCTTCTCAAGATCCAGTTTTTGGCAAGACGAAATCCGGCTCCGGTTTCAGAATGAGTCTCAACACGATTCCTTCCGAATCTCAGATTGCCGGTGCTTTTCTTGCTGAGAATGCCCAGAATCAAGTCATTGCCAGCCATCAATTTCAAAACCCTGAACATCCACATCATATTCCAGGAACCACTCCAATGGATTTCGGGTTTTCTTTAGGGGATGATCCTCTTCAAGTGAGCGATTCTCCTAAAATTCTGTATGGCACAGGTTTCGCCCAGCTCACTCAGGATATGACATATTTGCAACAAGAAGATTCGGTAAGACAGCAACCAACTCCTCATGGATCTACCAGCAGGCCAAATTCCAGAGTTGGTGGAGGAGGTGGTGATGATGTATCAGACGATGCGCAAGATGCTAAGCGCCGGAAATTGGGGTTTGTTAACGATATCGATGATCTCTCATGGATCGAGCAGTTTAAAGGCATTCCTTTACCAAACGACCTCCCACTTGCATCAACAGATACAGGTTTTGTTGGTATGCCGTTTATAAAAGATGAGTTCCAAAGTGATGAAGTTTTCTCGCTTTTCAAATTGAAGCAAGACGATTTGGTGAGACAGAAAAGTTTGGTTGATGTGAGGGCTATGAGACGTTCGCCTGAGCATGACTTAAGACTGCTGAGTCTGAATTCACGCAGAAGTTCACGTGCACGGTTTACTATTGGTGATTCTAGCGAAATCATCACCGATGAATTGAGAGCTAAGATCATTGAGGCAAGCAATGTGGCCGACGAACATTTTCCGCCGAAAGAGGATTTGAACGCGTACATGAAACTTTACGGTGAAGAATTTAACACCTACTTTCTGTTTATTCATTTACCTACGTTGCAAAGTCCAATGGTGGATAACTTCGAGAACATTCCTATGATCTTAGCCATGTGCTCTATTGGAGCTCTTTATTCGTACCATGACTCAAACACGCTTCTTCTTTTCAATTTATCGAAATACCACATCCACAAGTTTTTCGAAAACGAAGTCACGCCAAACAAATTGCAGTTAAAAAAAGTGCCGATCATGGCGCACCAATGTCTTGTGCTCCATATCTTTATTTCGATGTTTCTTAATGAACCAAATATGGTGGAAATCACTGCAAGACAGATGAGCTCTATGGTGGGGTTGATTCGCTCGACAAACTTCCATCGTCCACTTGAACAATTCTTGGCACCTCCCCCAGGCATATCCAATCCTAATGATCAAGGGAATTTGCAGAATAATTTTGGGTATTTCATCATGGCACAAACAAGAATCCGGACAATTCTCACATTTTATCAGCTCGAGGTGATTCGCAGCATTTTGCTTGGTTGTCCAATTCCAATGGTAGGAGCGGAGGTTAAAAGTGGTATACACTGTACTGACGAGGCATTGTGGAAAGCCGAGAATTCTTCTGAATGGTACGCCACTTTTTCTCAATTAAGAGATAAAAATATTGTGGCTGTCAGCAATAACAAAAGTCTTCTGGATTTGGCCGAGCAATTGAATGGGGCTACTGTTTCTGAGAACAAAACCACTTTCGATAAGGCATTGACTCTTCTTATGTACGTGCATGAGCAAATTCTGACCAGCTATGCCAAGACTGCTGGCAACTTTGATCCTTTTACTTGGAGAGTGGAGTCTCGGCCTCAGCTCGAATACATGATCAACTCGTGGGAAGAATACTTTGTGAAAAACGGAGGTTCTGCAATCATCAACAACCAGAACGAGGCAGTGTTCAATAAAAACTCCGACCTTAAGTTGATTTTGCCATTGCTGTTGCTTGCGAAAATCCGGCTCAGCGTAAACTTTTCGCCAGTAACGGCCACAGTGCTTAATAGAGACTGGAGCGGCATGACTCATTTCCTCAAGACGCTTGAGGATGATGTGGATGGTTTGAAGGAGGCATCGAAATATGCATTGGATACTCTTGATTTATGGATCCACAATATTTCGGTGGTCAATGATGCGAAACAAACATCGGTCAGAACGCCAGTGTTTTTCTTGACTGCAGTGTTTATTTCGGTAATGATCTTGGGAAAGACTCTCGATATTATTGAAAATGGCAAGTCGCTTAGTGTTACCGAACGGGCGTTCTGGCTTAAATGCGAAGAAGCACTTCGAAGCATTGAAACCACGCTTAGCTCGCATGACCACACATCTTATTCCGAGTACTTGAACCAACAATCAGGCGGTGTGTTTGACTTCACTCAAACCCAAGAGTTTAAGAAGAACGTGAGAGCTGTGTTGAATGAAAAACCGGCAAAGGTAAAGCTGGTGAAGAAATGCAGGCTTCTGACGTATTCGCTCGGGCTAGGCGTCCGTATTTTGGCTGACGCTCCACTTTGGCCCCTTGCAATGAGATTTGCCGAGGCATTAAAGCATATGGCAACGGATATCAGTGGTCGGACATGAGTTGAAATGGCTTCATCATTAGATCAAATGTCTAGGCCCTAAAAGATCTTTAGTAGTGCGGCGAAAGAATGAGATGGAACATGATTTTTTTATTTTTGCATTATGCACTGAAAGAAAGAAGAAGAAGAAGAAGAAGAGAAAGAATATCGATCAGAACTATATTTACTGTTATTTATTTTACTCCCGTATACATTATTTATTCAAAAAAATAGCTTATTTATTCAACACAATTCAAAAACTGCCGATACTAATATAACGATACGCAGCCGATGAGGCTCGGCACAACACGATCGCGCTGCGCGAAGGCCGAAAAAGAAATCAAAGCGCAAAAAAAAAAAAAAAAAAAAAAAAAAAAAAAAAAAAAAAAAAAAAAAAAGAAAGAAGAGAAACCCACGAGTTATAATCTCATTCAATTTACAGTGACGTTGCTCAAATCTCTTCTTCGCAAACAAACCGTGCCTGTAATGACAGCCACCAAACTTGCAGGACGTGATCTTTATAACGC
>JAJMKX010000050.1:0-18431 GCA_030569435.1 Metschnikowia koreensis | reverse complement strand
AAGCCTTTGTTGGACGGTTTGTAAGCACTGCTTACTCCTGCTGATGGTCGTGCCGATCCAATTTGTGGGTTGGTTAACTGTTACAGGTCGGTGTTTCTAAGTAATTCTTTTCAATCTTGTAACTACACTCTATGATAAAGAGCCTTGCAAGGGAGATTTGATGCGCTGTGGTGTGTGGATGAAAATCCACCTGGGGGGTGAGGAGGTACGGCCATGGTGCGCGAGATTTGAAAAAAATTCTCCCCCATGGTCAACTGGGTGGTTGGGTGGTAGGAGGGTCGCACGGGGTTCTCGGTATAAAGCCGTCCCCCACCGACCTGCCCACTGCCCCTCTATCCAAAAAAAAAGAGAGCAAAAACTAGAAGTTACTTTTCTACTCTAATCTGGGGTGTGCGTCTGGCGGAATCCCCCGCCACTTGTATTTCCCCATCCTTTTGACTTCCTCCCACCTTATTTCTTCTACTATACTGAAAAGGTCCTTGCCACTTTCTTAACTACTCTCTTCAAAAATTTATTGGATTCTCTCCAAGATCAAAAAAAGATTACAGCACGTCAATTTCGCATATGGTCTCCCACTACACTACTCAGTGACGCTCTATGAAGCTTAACTAACGTTGATCGGACGGGAAATGTCGGGAATTTTGGATTTCTGAAACAATTTCTTCTTCTCCTCCAACAGTTAGGTGGCGTTCGCTTATAATTTGCCATTTTGTCTCCTAAGCTTACATAGTGTGTTGATCCACCTCTCAGTCTATAATATTGAATGAATGTTTACTCCCTAAAATTCTTACTTAGTCGATTTTTTTCCTCTGTAAATTCCTTATGTAATCACTCTAACATCTCCTTCAACTTGTAAAAATCGGGCATAGGTTCCCCTGTGTTTACTACTTAACAACTTTTTCTCCCACAGCACATCGCCAAAATCGGGCATAGGTTCCCCTGCGTGGACTCTGAAAAAATCTATATACCCTGAGTCACACCCTGTTAAGGCTCCGGAAGAACTGTCTTGGCTTGGAGTTGTCTAAATTGTCCTGGAAATACTCTGCTGTTCACATCACGGTGGTATTTTCATGTCTCGCATGTAGTCCATCAGCAAACATTTGACTTGAGCATTGCTAAGTCATCCCGCCAGCGTCTCTAACGAGCGAGGTACACACACAACATGACAAGACAACTTCATCTCTCAGACGCTTCCTCCTCATAGCAACTTAACTCACCTTCAGCTCGTTCCATTACAACCACTTAGACTCAACTGCCCTTTTCCCATTCTCCGCCAACACTCTCTGACCCAGTGATCCCCAGCGATATCTAGCAGCATCTCTGCACCTTCACTCTACCGTATATGTTAACATCCAACTTGTAGCACCATCAATACCCGCATCCTGTTCACATGAGGTATGCGTTACCAGCAATCACCACAAATGACCATTACCAATATCATTCATCACAGTAGACTTTGAACTGACATCACGTTCATCATGATTCTTAATGACTCAATTGCCGTTACCTGCTTCACCACCGTCAAGACCTGTAGCATCACCAACCTTCAGCAACCAAAATGCAACACACCATACCACAAGCACAAGCTTTCTATTCTCTTTGAAGACCGACACACATAAAACCGATGATCTAAAGCAATCTTGGACACAAACTGGTTGAGCCTAAGAAAGATGCACCAGTCCACCGGCACGAACCATCAACATACTCGACTTTCATACGTAAAGGCTCCTTTACATCTTTCACCGAGCATCAAATCTTGATTACCTTTGCTCTCTGAAGGCATATTAGCATCCCTGACTTTAGCCGTTTTTGGCTTGTCCTCTTTTCTCCATTTCTTTTCTTTTTTTCTTTTTTTCTTTCTTCATCTTGATAACTCTTGTCTCATCGACTATAATAAACTTCCTTGCTTCCGTCAGCCCGACAACTAATCTCTTGAATTTCATCACTTTGATAATATAATCCATAGGTGACCACATACAAGTACATGGGCTCAGCTCACCAACATATGAATGGCATAACGGAACACCCTGGCATCATTCAGGCTGCATATTCAAGACAGCAACAGTTTCAAATTTTAATACGCGACATGATTGGAATGGATTGCAAACAAGAGAGCATCTGTGTTCTTCACTAGTTCCAACATAAAAGTTTCTTAACTCTCGGAGCATGCAGAGCACGTGGCAAATTGGCACGTGTCTTGACTCGTCAGTCATTTCTTGTTTCACTGTCCCTCTGTTCAACCCAACTTGGCAGGAATCCAGCGTAGGAAGACTTTAAATGTCAATTTTCCATCTCCTAACTCATGGTCTCGCGGAATAAAACATGTGAATATTCCCGAAAATGATAAGTTAGTCCCTGGGATCTTTGCTGTTTTTGGCACGTCCCTTTTCCTCCTTTTTTTTTTTTTTTTGTTGACATGTACCTGATTGTCGACTATAATCTTTGCACAGCACGGCTGACTTCAATAAGAATCCAAGAAAAGCGCCAATTTGATCTGTGCACCGTATTCTTTTAAACATTGCAAGAAAATCTGTGACCACAAGCGTGTTTGAGGACAAGGCTTGGCCCTTTAATGAAACTAGAAAGGGCCTCTTGTAAACATTGATCACACGTGCAACAGAGTAACATAGGCGATTGTCCCAAAGGATTCAGTTCCTCGGTATCTAATGCTCAATGCAAGGCGAAAGGAGCATAGATTCAGCAAGCAGCATATGTCAATCAAGAAACATAGATTTCAGGGAACTTGATGAAATGCGAACCCATGGCGGGATAAACGAAATCTCCATGGTATTGAGCAACATGGAGAAGCTCATGATCCCCTTCAGACGCCAGAAATATATTCAAAAAAAAAAAAACGGATGGGTCAAGGATTTGAATGATCGGAATTTCAGAGCCAATCAACAGGCCTCGACATGGGTCAGTCATCCGTAAGCACAAAAAATTCAAACATGCGACAGTATAGCCAAGCACCAATATCGAAAAACATTCAGGTATTTACTCAGCAAGATGCAGCACCTAAAATTTGTAAGCAGCACTCTTGTAGTTCCTTCCATCTTCTTCATATCAAGATTTTCAATTCAAATCGTGGCCGGCAAACGGAGTGTGGGCAACAGATATGAGTAACAAGCGAAGAAATCATGACCAAATCCCACAAGCACTATCAACCACCTTTAAGACTCGAAAATTTCAGCAGCATTCATTGAGGGGCGTGAATGATATTCTTCAACCCTCTTCCCTGGTTGTAAAGTATACATCACAACTTAAGAGAAGACTCGGCCAGAAACAAATGTTTTAACCTACGACCAAGTGAATTTGAAATGGAAGACACTCAATCATAGTTCCGGCTTTTTCATTTGCAATGTCAAAAAATGAGCTTGTTCAAAGACTTTTTCAAGCGCAACAATAATCCTAAATGGATATCGGGAACAATAGCTAGCATTTCCATCAACAAACCAACAAACCAACAAACCAACATGGCAACCAAATAAGACAACACTCTGCTTCTTTGCGCCGCCATAGAAACACGCAATTAGCTTGTCATAAAAATCCGTAGCCTAAACCCAAAAATTATGTATCAAATGAACAATGGCACTCAATGTAAACCTAACTGAGACTTCTTCGGACACTACCAAAACAAGAAACGACACGGGATGATGAAAGCAGAATGATCAAGGCCCACGGATGGCAACTTATATAGACTTGAATGGCCAAAAGAAGTAGACGTGAGCAGGATTGCCCATTTCTAATCTCAAAGGATTCTCCCAGTGAGTAGGAAAAGATTTGAGATAAAGCATCTTTCAATTGGTACCATCTCGCGTCATTCAATTGGAAAAATGCCACAAAAGTTTTCAAACACTGACTTTGGCGCAGCAAGGCCAAGCAGAAAAAGTCAATTGTTTTAAAGGATTTTGTTTCAAGCTGGTTGATATGAGCAGCTATAGCAACCCTGCTGCCCAAATTAATATAAAAAACTAGTCAAAGCACTTCCCAGACTCATGGAGAGAAAGTAAGCTTTGCGATTAGGGAAAAGGCTAAATGTTAAAGCCGTTTAGGATTCATTCTCTGGATAATTTGAGCCCTAAGGTAATTCATATGAAGATGCGTCGGAAAATGAAACGGTTGTAATGTTGGCCCCGCATAAACACAAAAATGGTTAACTGGTAAACATTTGTTTGGCTTCCATATTTCAAATAGCGGGTGAGTAAAAGAATACGTAAACCTGGCCTTGCATTTTCTGAGACAGAATTAATACCTTGATGGCAAAATTTATGATTTTGTAAATGGTTTCATGGCAGTTAAAATTTTTGGTGTGGTAAAAAGAAAAGAGGAAGGAATACGCTTGTTTTTGTTTGTGCGCTGTTCTTTTTGTCGACGACGCGTGCAAAAATTTTTGCTGAGGAACGCGTGATTGGACGCAGAAAAATGCGTGCGCGGGTAAAAACAGGAGCTTTCACGAAATGACACTCAACGCTCGCTTTCATAACAACGTCTTAACAAACACATACACTTTAACCCAATACATTCTCCCACCTAAACATTCCAACATGATCAATCCGATATGAAAAAATGCATTATTTCCCGTTGCTACTTCCGGAAAAATTGAAAATCCACCTTTAATCCACCGCATCCAATTACAGCCCACAAATGACAAGTTTGATTAAAGCTTTCGAAACAAACTCCCCTTAGCACGACAATTCCGAAACGCCTATTTCAACGCAGCTAATATCGACTATCTTCTAATCTTCATTAGACTTATCTCATAAAACTAAATCACACGCGTGGTTTCTGAACGTTTCTTGATTTCTCCTAAAGAATAATATGGGGGGTAAAAGAGACATTTCAAGGTCTTCATACTAAATGCACAGCTTTATTAGCAGCCCATCATGATCTCATAGACCTGTGAACTGGAAAAAACTTCAAGAAAAACATTACTTTACCATTTCGCCTGCAGCTTTTGCTTCATTTTGGTCTCCTCAAATCTCTGATATGATCGCCATGATGTCATTTTTCTCTTGCTTCTTATTGAAAGATTCTTAAGGGAGTCAATCGACAAAGCTCGCTGTGATTTTGGAGAGTGATCTTGAAAGATAGCACGTGGAATACCTGACTTGTTTCTCAATTTTCGCCCTCAGACATAAACGTTTTGGATCGAACTCCATAATTTCGCTTCGGGACCACCTTTTCAAAAGTATTTCTGAATTCGTTAGCAAATACGAGTTTGTTTTTTTAGCCTCGAAGTTTTCAACTACCGGATAGAAGCAGCTACTTTAGGAACACATTAGTGAATGAACCTTCAAGAATCTGAAACAATTGGTCATTCATGCTAAAACATGTCGCCCTTAATGTGCAATCATAATTCCCGTCATCAATTTTTGATGCTTTCAAAGCACACTAATTTTTTGTGACGTCGATAGAATGGGCACAAGATCCAACAAATCAAAAAGTTTTTGCTCGTGACCTTCAATTAGACTTTGCTTGGCTTAAAAGATCGTTCTTCAAAACCCTTTCTTTTTTTTTTCTCGCTTTGAAAACCCATTTGCGAGTCTGGCTATCTTTTGAATACCTTTGTGGATAAACACTCCTCCAAAAAATCATGTCTTCAGGCAAGTCTTATTGGTGAAATTGTCAAAACCAATGCTGTTTATTGTGGCCATTCTAGAACAACGGAATTGGACTTATTAGTGTTTGTGAAGCTACCTACGGCAAAATAGATGAGAATATGGAGAACGTTTGTGCTTGAAGTTCTTATGTCGTTCCGATAAGGAGAATCTACGTCTGACAGAAAATTATTGCTGCTATTTTAAAACGGTTACAATTCTTAGATAACCCTCTGACCAGACATTGTCATGAAGAATATTATGAGTGTATTGCTTGCAGGATACTGGTTATATGTCACAATTATTGTTTCACGTGCTCCGTAAAACCATTTTAGATCGAATTGTCTCGAATAGAGTATCAGCCAAGAAATTCGCTTAAGTTTAGAAGTTATCTACCTATTATCAATCAGGTCTTAATACAAGTATATACACGTGGCGGTTTTAAATCTCAGTAAGATTCGCGGAGATTCAAGACTTGATTTGCATAACATACGGGTTCTCACTTCTATGTTGACGGGATACAACGTCACGTGACTTGTGATCCAAATGAAAGGGCGATCCGAACATTAACAGAACAACAAATAAAATTGAGGTCTCATCTCGCAATTGCACTTACACTAGCAAATAAAGGGAATGAAAAGGTAGCAAACATGGATTCGTATCATACTGCCTTTTTTTAGACCGCCAAGTATTGCTCAATATCATACAACATTGCCGATCAGTTTGAACCCCGTTTTAATCCTGAATGGGCATTTAATCCCGCAATATAGACAAGTGGATTGATGCTGAACTCTCCCATATTGAACTCGCCGAGTGGCGAAAGACTTTTCAAGTGTTTAAGGAAGTTTATGCGATGGTGTGAATGCTGGGTCATTTCGTATCTCGCTTGAAAGAGCTTGACATTTACGTAAGCATTCAGTTTTCAGGGGTTCATCGCACGCAAGGCACTTTTCTTGCTCAATTATAGATGAATCCCATCAATTCATGTCTTTCATAAGTGCCAATATGCGAGCAATTTGCTAGTCAATATGTACTTTTACTGCATTCACCAACAACCTATATATACCTTTTTATTTTTTTTTTTTTTTTCTTCGTTTTCTTCTTTTTCACGCTATCTAAAACCTTGAGCCTTTTCTCTCTCAGGAAAGAACTTCATTGAAAGTTCCTCAGCGTGCCCAAATTGCTCATCATTTTCAGGGGAGACTGAGTTTGTAATCAAACTGGTATCGACTCTTTTTTCCTGTTCTGGAAACAGTAAATAGAACAGCCGATTTCAATTAAATAAAAACCCATACATCTTTAAGTTTTGCTCCCAAAAAAGCCATATATTTTCCATGATGTCAAGGTGAATCTCCATGCAACTTGTTCAACGCGTCGTTCACATGTGGTTTTGAAAGAATCTTTTTTTTTTTTTTGGCTAAATACTCAAAACGAGCCAAATAAAAGTTCTCGTTAAAAGTTCTTTTCTTTTTAAATTGATGATTGATGCCTCGCGGAATTTGTTGCCAATTTATAGGGGAAAAAATAGAATTTCTGGAATCTCAACTTTTCATTCTTAAATCACATCTTCTTCTCGCACCACTTGCAAAACTACAAAGTACAAAAATGATATTTAAAAATGCTAGAGCCACCCAAACCAAATTTTCAAGTATAGATTAAGTTATAGATTTTGATTCCAAATATATTTCTCTTAGTATTTCGAAAAAACAAGAGATGATGGTGGAGAAAATTCATATTTTATAAGTTTCTTCAAGCGAGCACCTCCAGCTCTGGAGTCGCGATGCTTTTTAAAAAAAAAAAACAGATGTTTTCTTGTGATTGTCTTTGACTCTATATTTTTATCTATGGACTAAAAGAATGTTCAAAAATTTCTTAGAAGAAATACTGGGTGTCGAAGCTACAAAATTAATCCAAATCACCAAGTCCTCAATTACAGAATCGTTCACGGTAGAGGTTCACTGTTACTCATGTACTTTCGATGAAAGAGCCGAAAAGACGGAAAGGGTTTTACGAGTAAAAATATATAAGCAAACGCCTCTCTTGACAATGATAAACCTTCAAATGTAATAAAACCTTTTCACTATTCCTCCCGTATTTGTGTATAGAAGCTTTTGTATAGATACTTTTGCAACCTTTGCATTTTTTAGACCTTGTGGGTGTCAGAATCGAATGAATATGATTGAGAAATAGCGGAAAAGGTTGTTCAAGAACACGAAATTGATGCAACTTCAATCAAAAGTGAGCGAAAACCCGCATGAAAGTCAACTTGACGTATATAAAATTTTCGAAAGAAAGTGTTAAAGAGATTACAGACCGCCGATCTTGCACATGCCTTTGTGAAATAGTATTCCCTTCATGGTATGGCAATAACCAGAAACTTATGAATCAAAGACTACACTATCTTCAATCAACCCCTTAAAAAAAGAAAAATTTGCGAATACCTCAAACAGAAGTGAAAAACAAGTCATAGAAAAGATGTGTATGACTGCCTCAGCAATTTGAAGTCCCAGGAGAAAATGGTCAGATGCCCCTCTCCTTTTTTTCAGATGTATCGGTCAAAGGATAAAAGCTCTTAAATACATTTGTAATAAATTATTTGCTCATAAACACAACAAGAATTAGTCTTCGAGGAGTTATATCCATCACTACGTAAAACAAAAATTTTTCTTTCTCAAAACGATGAGACCTGAGACTAAACTTCTTTGTCAACAAGAAACGGGATCCTCTCGGTTGTCAAACAAAATTTGGACAATTAGGTCAAAAGAAGACTGAATCTTCCAGACTTTTGAACCATGGGGCTTTCCATCGGGTAGAAGCTTCTGTCTTTACGGCGACCGAGCGAATACTCTAAAAAATGATCTGATAATTTTCAGTTTGTGTTTCAAGTTCTCGCCAAAGTCTAAAGACTCATTTCTCAATACGTAGAATCGGTATAAAACGATCGAGTGCTCTCGTTTTCAAGTTGTGTGTAAAGAAGAGGCAAGTAGGCATGCAAACCACGCCACAAAATCCGTTTGCTTTCAGTCTTTGTACGCTGACATTGCTTCACTTGCCTTCACTTCTACCACTCATGGTTGCCATGTCTGACAGGAAACAGCCTCAAAATAACTTTTTATGACTTCTCGTGATGATCTTGGATTCCCAAAGCTCTTTTTCTGTTTTCATAAAATAAACGAGCTGCGGAAATGACCAGGACCTGGATACTCATCAGAAACCCGTCAAATGATCAGGTATGCCACACCTTTTGAATTATGAGATTGCTGCAACGAAGGATAGTGAGCTTTTTTATATTCTTCTTTGAAAGAAGAGACAGAAACAGCTTCTAAACTATCACATCGAAAAGATGACAAACTTCAGCTTTCGCCTATGCGAGAAGTACTCCTAAAAATAAATTTTTCACCCTTAATTATCGGATGATAATAAGCCACTCATAGCAATCTATGGTCCATCACAATAAGCTCAAAAAAAATCTTAACCTTGCAGAATGGACTTCGTGAAGAGTTTCTTGACTTTAGATATTTGATGAGGCCAAGGAAACATCCGGATCACATATTCCATATAGAGGCGATGCTTCTCTATTCAAAACCAAAAAAGACTGGCCCGCTAGCCTCCCCTGGAGCGATTCAAATCTTTCGACGGGATTTCAAAAATAGAGGCAACGGCAAAATGGCGATAGCCAAGGTACCATATTAATCTTTCATGATATGTCCTTGCCAATGTTTGGTACATATAAGATAGAATCCGAAGCGTCTGTGAGACCAGACTCTTTATGATAAGAAATGGGATAGTACTTGTGGTCGACACAATCGCAAGTTGTTTTGAATCCCGGAAGTTGTCACAAACCCGCGCAGTGTCGAAGAGCACTGTATGCACACCGACAAATTTCGAAAGAAAGACAACGTGGCACTAACTCACCGAGACAACGGACCAACTTTTGCAAAGACGCGTTCTGTGTTTTCGAACACAGTTCATTGATTTTTATTCCATGCACCAAATGAGAAAATGGATTTTTTATAAGTTTAACAGAGGCGAAATAAGTTCTCTTTTTACATACTGAAGAGTGAAAAAAAAAACCTGTATTTCGTGGGGGCTCGACGAAGTGTTGTGAGATCGCACGCACCACTTTTAAGGCGAGGTGGAACGGAAGACCAGATAGGGCTGAAGCGTGTATTGAAAACAATTTTACGACATCACTTAAAGAGAATTCTTCAAAAATTGGGGTACTTTACGTCGATCATGTCGGCTTATCACCAGTATAACCCGAGACTTCAAAACAATGGATGAGCAAAAATTCGCTGGCCATGGAGCGAAGGTACCGTTTACAGTCGAGAATGAATTTCCTCAAAGGTCCAAGAAACTAAACACAAAGCTATTCACATAGCTCTTCGAATTACGCGAGGAAATAGCGCTTGTTATGAGGCACTAAGAAAGTCCAACAGTTGGCGTCAATGGGAACATGATTTTATGCTCGAAGAGACAGCTTTTGTTAGGAAAAGCATATCGGCGTCGAAGGAAAATTTAAGACGCAAAGAAATTAAAAGTCATGGATTGACCGAGCAAGCCAATAGTAAATTCCTGGGGCGAACTGTCGTCAATATTCAAGACGGATTTTCCATTTTTGAGGCATACGCAATGTCGGCATTTCTTGATAAGGCTAGCTATTTTCCATATTTGAATTAATCTAGTTTCGTGTAAAAAAAAAGTATGAATTATAGACCAAATGCGCACTGCCCGGGAAAAAAATTTCCGTTGCATTTGTGGTCATCGGAACATTGCATTAATTATAGCCAGATAAAGTACTTCAAGACATAATGGACTTTGATAGAAATAATTCTGTCTAAATCCGGGTACCATGAGGCGCACGTTACCCGAATTTACGTAGCTCAAATCTGTTGGTATTTTTCCTTCACTTCTCGAGCGATAATATCAATTATAAGCCGCAAGAGTCTCAAGGGAGAATAATTAACATTGGTGCTATGGTGAACAATGATGGCAACAAGTTTTCACTAAATACAGTCTCAGCGAATCGTGCAAAAGACCAAAAAATTTGCGTGCAGTGAAAATACTCATTGATTTATTCTGTGTCCAAGCACGCTTAGCAGGAAGGCCCCCAAATTTGAAAGTCACGATAGACCACCGTTTGACGTCGAATATGCGGTTGTTTTAGGAATACCAGTGAAAAACTGACATCGAGCGTTGATGTCTCAAGATTGTATATCAAGGAATGAAATTTCGAAAATATTCCTCGATTCTGCCATCGTGAAATCCATTAAGTGTCTTCTCGCAAAAGGATAGTCGGTCCTCATTCTCAAATTCTGCAGTCAAAAGTGAGAATAAAATGCAAAAATTATTCAAATTCGAGCTTGCCTGTGTTCCATTTCTAACAGCCGAAAGCTCAAGAATCTAAAAGATCACTTGAAATGCTTTTGCCGCATAACAAAAGAAAAATGAACGATGCGTATTCATAGAGTTTTGTTCTAAAATTGCTCGATATCTTCGAAAATTTGGTCGCCATTTAATAAATCTTGTGGTGTGCTCTCGCGATGCGATGCGTAGGTTCAAGCTCCATATGAAACCATGCAAAACTCGACAACTGTGAGAATTTTCAGTGTGAGGATGAAAGAAGTCACAAAATTCCCGGTAGTTATGTGTTTAGAATCTCCATTTCTTTTTGACGAAACCATTTGATCATTTGACGCAGAAAAGAGGCCACAGTGCGAGAAAATATGGCGCATCTTCTCCGAACCTGATACAACGAATATGCATTGAAAAGAAAAATCATATGATGCTCTGCACATATCATGGCATGGCCCGCCCAAGGAAATCGTTAATTTTGTTTGGATGAATCAGCTTGATGCTGAAATATCTCGGCTTCAAAGGGCCCTAGCAATTTGGGTTTGAGCGCACCCTTTTGTCCACTGACACCGCATAAGTCGATCTAGAAATTACAAAAAATAAACGAATCAGTTTTATCAAGGATAAAGTTCATAATTAGAGTTCGTCCCCCAGTTTATCGGTTGTTTCGAAAGCCTGGTATGCATTATCATTGTTTGAGGCCTGTTTGGATGATTAGCCACATTTTCTCGACAGGTTTCGGTCATCTGACGAAAAAACAAGCTTCAGATTAATGCTGTAGTCTTTATAGAATGATTCATAGAATTTTTGTTTGAAGTTCGTGCCTAAAAAGGTTCCGATGGCAGTGTTTTTATTTCCTAAGTCATGGTGACGTCCGACCGACTTCCGTGTTTTTTTTTTCCCGGAAGCCGCGGTCACGTGACACTTTTTTTTTCTAAATGATAGCCCCTCAGCTTCGATACCTCGCACTTATCTGTCAAGCTGGTAAAGCTGAAAGGAAGAAAAATAATACATTCAATATTTATAACATCAATTCACGATTCTTCTGATGATTGCACCTACTCAAATTTCTTACACAGGACATACAATCAAACCTTAAAGCTGGGATCTGTCGACTTTCGAATCGTCGCGATAATTTCTTTCGAGAAAATCTGAGATAACCCACAGTTGATTTTTTTTTGCTTATCCCACTATTCTTAGCGCTATAATGATGAAATGAATATTGAAAGGTGAGAACAGTTTACTTCCAGGTTCCTTTGGTATTCTAGCGATGGAATCCACAAGGTAGGCAATAGTCAACTGTGCGGCCTTTCGCTGGGGTAGCAAGATCACAAAAAAAAAACGAGATTTCGGTACAATCCAAAGGAATTCCAAAAAGCTAAATCCCTCATGTTTTGCATAAATTCCAGGGTTTATTTAATTCATTTATTCTTCGGAGGGCTTTACAAATTTTCGTCTATTTGACTCCTGAAAAAAATCACTTTTTGCTTCATCCGTTAGACTGCCCTAACTGCCCTCTACCCTGCCCAAGCCAAAAGCTGGTTTTAAAAGAAGGACATTGGAATTGCACCTTCAAAGCTCACCAATGCAAAAGAAGTCACTGGATTGATCAAAACTTTCATTAGACCAAAGGTCAAGGTGTACACATCAGCAGCAATCGTGATGGCTTTCAGCGTCACCTCTTTCGGGTCACTTTTAGAAGAGCAATTAAAGAGCGCATTTCATGCCCAAATTTTAAAAACAATACTCGATTTTTAAAGCTTGAAGGGTACGTGTATCGACGATTTGATCCAGTTTGGCGAGTTTGGCAAGTTTGAGATCGCCGAATTGACCAGGCGTCATGATGTGAATCCAGTGGCGTACCCACTGGCATGATCGCGGCTAAATGTATCATTGAAGGTAGCATCTAAGCTTTTGAAAACGTTTGTACCGAACAGGTCAAGCTGGAAAATTATGGAGGAGAACTTGCTCGCCTAGTCGCCGAACGATGAGCTGTCTGTATCAGGCCGCTGTTGTTTCTGCAAAGCCTTGCTCACTGTTCACGAGAATTTCTCGCCTGTCAACCGCCCAAAAAAAGTTAAGGTGGCTTATTTGTTTAGCCAAAGGATACCGACTTGGACCTCTAAAACCTTTAAACGCACGGAAGGAACTTACAAACTCCAAACCATCAGTAACTTAGAAGTTTCTTTCAAAATGATTGAGAATTGCTACGTTTATTTTTCGGACCTTTAATGGTCACTGCAACCTGCCAGCGCTCGGAAATCATGGAACTAAACTCAAGCGCCAATTCGACTACATAAAGCTTGTCGTTGCGCGAGCCTAATAAGATCGAAGATTCTCGACAGTGGTCAAAATTGTATTCAGCATACTTGGAAGTTTGTAAATCTTCTTGCGGGTATCGCCACTAAAACTGTAAATGAATCTTCTCGTGATGTATATATGTGTGCTATAATTTTCCATTGGTATCTGAGATCTCCTCAAAAGAGTCCTGGCAAAGTATTTAATTCTTTCCGAACAGGCTGAGCTGAAATTTCCATACTCGCTGAACATATTTTTGCGAAGTATTTCATCTCTATGCTTCCAAAATTTTTCTTCGAAATTGCAACGTGGCAAGATAAGAAGTCTTCTCAGCAAGCTCTATCGCTCAAGCTTGTTCTTAGACCATACTTCCAATAAATTTCAACGGTTTTAATCGAATTGAGGACTTGGCAAGAATTTGACAGAGGTTTCAGGCTACTTGTAATATCATTCAGGAGCTCCAACCGTTCTCGCAAAAGTTTTTAAAAAATAAAGCAAAGGTCGAGGGGAAAATCACAAGCCAAAGAATATCGCAAATATGTATACACATATATCCTTGACCATCCGTGTCAGATAGATTTCACTCTTTTTAGAGTGATCTGGCTTTGGCTTTTGGCGTTCCTTGCCCCCGTCCCCAGCGGTATCTGTATGCCCAAACTCAACCTTCCAAACAATAGAGCGACATTGCGTGTGAGAGAGTGTGAAAATAACAAAGGAAACTTGATGAGAGCATCAACTTTTCATACGCAGTACAGGAAATATACTTGCTTGAAAGTTCGACACGCTAAACGGCACTATTTCGAGATATGAAACCGGGAGCAATGCTGTGCTCGCCATTCGATCACGAAATGACTTTAAAGCAACCAAAGACAAAAGCATTGTGAATTTTTAACCCCCCTCACCCGAAAACAACATGCTATAGGGCTCTCATTAATTTGTTTAACCTTGCAATATTTAATCATTAACAGGAGGTCAATCAATGTAAAAGTCAACTTCAAGCATTTAAGAAAAAAATTCGATGATGAATCCAAAAGGGCCAAACCCCATATGTGGCAACTTCACGTGACTTGAAAAGCTCTTCTTTCAATTGGTTCCATCTCGCGTGTTTCATCAGAAATAAAGTCACAAGAAAAAAAAAATTGCCAGCTGATTGAAGTAATCTGAAATCAGGGTTATCATGAGCAACTTTTTTGCGCAAGCTATTTAAGATCATAGTCAAGGCACTCCCAGACTCAAGGCACTCGGAGATTCAAGGGAAGAAAAATATGATTGCCATTGAAAAAAAAAAGAGACGATTGAAAGCCCTTTGGTTTCATCCTCTGGGGATAATAAACTGTGGCGATACTCTGAGAATGCTTTAAAAGCGAAACGATTGGATTAAAGGCAAGTATTAAATCAGAAATATCGACTGGTGGAATTGTTTTGTTTCCAAGTTTTATGTAGCTGGAGAATGGGATTACTCAGTGAGCTTGCTTCGCGTTAATTATGCATGTATTATTAACTGAAGGTCAGGATTTTTCTTTCTGTGAATGATTTCATTTCAATTTAAAGATTGTGTACTTAATCTGTAAGCAAGAATTTAATTTTCCGTTTTTTTTTTTCGCTGAACAGCGCATGCAAAAACAATTTTCGAGAGAGCATAACTCAATGAAAAAATGCGTGCGTGACTAAAAATAGGGGCTGAATTCTCAGTCAACGCCCGCTCAAATTTCAGGAGCTCAATAGGTCAGTGCATTTTAATTCACATCATTATCCCTTAGAGACATCCCAACATAATCAGTCCGGTATCAATATCCTCAAATGCTAATTTTGCTCAAATAGATTATCCACCATCACGCTTAATTTTAATTCATAAACACCAAGAACAATCGAGGCTTTCGAAATGAATTTTACTCAACACGTCGATTCTAGCAAGCCTATTTGAAGACTTCTAATGTCGGCCGGCTCGAAAGCTTAGATTCATCTGCATCTTACAAATTGCACCTCAGGCGTGGCTATCTGGCTCATCAATCAATTCTTGAAAAAAGAAAATTCTAAAGGCTAGGCTCAAAAGATAATTAAGTTTGGATGGAAATTTATTGGTAGATAGGTTCGAAGATAGCTTTATATTGGGCCCGAAGAAGAAAACCAAAATGATGAATTGACTGAGCAGGCTCTCAATGAATTTCCAAAGCGAAAATGTCGCCAATATTCATGCGGAGGCTGTCATAATCTGGTACATACAATTAGAACGTGCCCTGAAAAGAATAGTTAACTTTGATCCATATATGTTTTATTTTATGTGGTATAAATTCGACTTCGAAGTTCAAAGAATTACGCGTCTCGAGGAAACGTGGCCAGTTGAGTAGTTGCACACTGTATGCCCTGGTTCTTAACATCTTCCATATTCTGTAGTGCGTCGTTTAAGCTGTCCCTTGTTCTGAGAACTTACATCATGAAAATAGGCTGTTTGGGGCTTATACACTTCTTGTGTTTCCGATGATGGTGGAAACATTTTCAATGGTAATCTTTCTTTGGGGGCTAGGATTTATTCCTTTTATTTTAGTCATTCTCGGCGCGCTCAAGATGCAAAGAATTCAAAGTCAACTTGAAACCCGTTAATAAGTGGGCCAAATGCTTTTTATTCAAAGCAGGTGAATCAAGCGAGTATTTTGAAGCAAAGTATGTAATCAATGCCATTTGTTGATCATTCTTGGGAGTTTGTGGTTGTTGGAGGAAATTAACGACGCACGAGGCTCGCTGTCGATATAGATGTAGAAACGCTAACACCTAGCTGAGAAATGACGGCTTAAGGGTTTAAAGGCCACAAACCAGAAACTGGGATATTGTTTTCTTTTTTCTGGGAAGATTTCAAAATTCAAAACAAGAGCATTTGGGTACTCTAGAATAGCTTGTCAACTTCTGCTTTTTTGCGCTATATCACCCACCCAGAATTTCTCTATAATATTTCTTTAAAGAGCCGATAAAAATCTACTTCGAACGGCTGCAAAAGATGAAAAGATGAGTTGAATAAGAGGTAAATTCTAGGGTTAATTTTTAAATTTTTCCCCAGCATTTTGAAAACCCGAGGCAAGATGTGCTTCTGTGACCATCAATTCTCAAAATGCGGTATAACTATGCCTTTTGATCGGGCAGTAGATTGACGAGTGAAGCGTTTTTTAAACCCTGAGAGAGCCTTCCAAAAACACTTTTTGCAAACTTCCAGCCAAATTAGGCTTTTTTCTTTCTATTTCTCAGAAAAGGCGGTGTACTTTGCCATCGCAAAAAAATTGAAAAAATCTAAAACTTGTCAACCCGCAGAAATACACTCGAATGACATCACCCTTCCCGAATTACCCTCTTTCAAAGCACGTTATATATATTGCCGACCACATGTTCGGTTACTAAACTTTCCTTTTGAATACTGGTCTCGTTAACGTTATAATCTTCCTTGTGCACACCATAATTTATAATGGCAGCGTTTTTGCGTTCGAACCATTCACAACTTAGTTTGGATCCTCTGTTGTTTTTATTTTCATATCATACCCTTTCAAACCTCAACGTTATGTCGACAAGTCGTTTAGCAAACTTTTTCAAGCCAGCCTTCCCCCATTATATATGTAGATTCATCACCTCGAGCTGTGAGAATTGTATACTTATTAAACTGACGTGTTTCTGACAAGCATTTGTATACACCAAAGTCGCGGTATAATGGCGGACTTGACAAGAGGAAATGAATGACGCTTTACAACAATATAACAAGATTTAAACACAAATTTACATTAAACGATATACATAGCTAAGATTCTTCAAATCTCTAAGAAAGGAGAAAAATCCAAAAGATATCTCGAAAAGCAATGGCTGAAAACCCTAAAAGAATTGGGTGCGAAATATGATCTAATACAAACTAGACCAATATAGCGAAAAATGGAATCAAAATCATCGCGAAGATAACCGAGTATTTTGATGATCCGCCTTCAATTACTGGAATCGAAGACGCCTTGGGTACCGGCACTGAACTTGAACCAGACGAAGCAAGTCCACTTGAGAGCGAGGAAGCTATTATAGATGTTTGCCACTGCGAAGTCATAATAGAGTTCACATTTGCGGTACTGGAAGAATCTGCTTGAGACATTGTCACCAGGGCAGTACTAGTTGTTCCAACGTTCAGTGAAACAAAGGTAATACTGGACGAAACATAAATCGCGGAAGGCTCAGCTAAGGAGGTGACTTGCGCGTGTCCATTTCCACCGACTGACAGACTCAGATCCCAAACGTTTGCAGTACCTTGACTTATGTATGCGGAGGCGCTTCTCGTGGTTGTTGGATGAGTAGAACGAGACACAGAACCGGTTTCTGACGCAGAAACTGCTTGGAATGTCAGAGTGAGAGTCACAGTTTTAACGGCAGATGACCCAGGTCCATAACTAATCGTTGCAACAGAAGTGTATGTCGCACTTGTGAATGATGGCTCTTGCACGGATGCCGGACAGTAAGTCGTCGTATATGTAGACGTGACCAATACTGTCGAGCCCACCGAATTTGTGCTCTTCAAAACCAGAGTTCGGACCTCAGTCGTAGAAGAAGAACCGTCTTGTGACACGGATCCAGACATCGAACCAACAAACGCAATGCTCAGAGATGTAGCTCCCGTAGACACGGCAGACAATGACACAGCGGAAACAGTTCCAGGAACAACCACAATAGGAGTAGAGTGGCCATCAGTGCCAGTCACAATCTCAGTAGTGGTGTAAGATCCAGTCCATGTGGAAGTGAATGCAGGAACACCCGCGACCGAGGATGAGGATCCACCAACTGAAGAGGCAGCAGAAGAGGCAGCAGAAGAGGCAACAGAAGAGGCAACAGAAGTCTCAGTTCCAGGAACAACCACAATAGGAGTAGAGTGGCCATCAGTGCCAGTCACAATCTCAGTAGTGGTGTAAGATCCAGTCCATGTGGAAGTGAATGCAGGAACACCCGCGACCGAGGATGAGGATCCACCAACAGAAGAGGCAACAGAAGAGGCAACAGAAGAGGCAACAGAAGAGGCAACAGAAGTCTCAGTTCCAGGAACAACCACAATAGGAGTAGAGTGGCCATCAGTGCCAGTCACAATCTCAGTAGTAGTATAAGATCCAGTCCATGTGGAAGTGAGTGCAGGAACACCCGCGACCGAGGACGAGAATCCACCAACAGAAGAGG
>JAJMKX010000049.1:0-19569 GCA_030569435.1 Metschnikowia koreensis | reverse complement strand
GCTCATCACTGATAGCCTGCTGCATAAACCCAGCGACATCATCCACAGTCAAGACTCCTTCCAGAACTGACATAAGAATCTCAGTGAAAATCAGACTCGTGATATCATTGGCAGTTTCTTCCAGAATTTCGGGTGTTTGTAATGCCTCAAGCAAAGTTTGCGACCCCGAACCACTAAAGTCTGCAACAACCGCCTGAGTTAGGTATTTTTCAAACCCTGTACTGGTATCGGTCATTTTTGTCAGATACCGAAAAACTTTTGTTTTTAATTCAGGCTGATCTTTGAGTGCTGAGTGCGAGGAATATTAATGTACATGTTTTTGGTCAATCGATAGTCGCGCAATATGGCGAGCAGTGAGCAGTGAGCGCAGCACCAAATTGCATGCGGCTTTGTATGTTTGAGAAATTCAAAGATTCGGTTCAGAAGGCAGATACAAGGACTAGTTTAATTTTCGTGCAGGTAAATGAAAAACATTGCAGTCAGGTGAAAACGTGTACAGCATTTTAATAAGAAAAAATGCTTCGTACATTAGGTACTTTTGAGGCAGATAATGGACAGTTTGACAATCTATTTCGGTACCAATTTTATTGGCCTTGATATTCCCTTGCTTGAGACTAAAAGAATTAATCAAGGGATCAAGCAATAATACCCAGGTGAATTGTTTGCAAAAGTTTCTCCCCAAATAAAAATAACAAACAAGAATAAAAACAAAAAACAAAAATGTACATGTCGGTGATTAGGGGCACACTTTAGACCGCACGACAGCTTGACTTTCTGTTTAATACAAACTTGTAAATTTACGTCTTTGACTATCAAAGTTTCACAGGAAATTAATATTTTAGCAATTTTTTCTCCATAATCCTTTTCAGATTTTTCTTCTTCTGACTGCTTTTTTTTTGTTTTTGTTTCAATGAACCTATTTGCCACAGCTCCTCAAAAAACTAGATTGCAAATTGCAGAGATTCACCAGCTCTGGATACAAACCGACCTTGATGAACCCCCAACCGTTTTCAAGCACTAATTTTTTTGTATTTGACTAATATATCGGAAAATTCTATCAAAAAGCTCCTCCTCAAACAGTAAAAGCTATGGGGAAAATTCTAAATAGACTTTCAACTAAATTTAAATCTTAAATCTCAAAAGTCGCTAATGGCCTTGAATGTGATTTTTAATTTAAAATAGATAACTGGTTTAACCTAAAGGTAATCTCGCCAAGCTTCGTTCCTCATGGCCCAATGGTCAAGGCGTCTGGCTACGAAAGTAACCACTTCTGTTGGAACCAGAAGATTCCAGGTTCGACTCCTGGTGGGGAAGCTTATTTTTGCCCTTTTCGTCAAAGATGTTTTTCTATTTTTTTTAATCTAGTAAAAAGAGAAACTTTCAATTTTTTTTTGTCAACCAGTTCTGGAAAAAAAAAATCGACACTGCTTAGATTGCTTTCTTTTGCTGTGGTACAGCGTGAAGGGGGCTTTGGTTCGCCAGTCGGTATATATTTGGGAGTTGGTTAGAGGTTTTTTTTTCTACAGTTTATAGTTTTTAGAGAGTGATGGTTAGTATCATTCCTCTCGCCCTTTAATCAGATGTATCAGTCAAAAAAAAACTGCTTCGACTGGATAGGAACTGAGAAGAAGGTCTAGTTGAATGTATCAGTCAAAAAAAAAAATAGTTGAGCTTTGGAAAGAAAGCAGGTCCCGACGCTCTTCCGGTAATTGCTCGCGGATGAAATAAAAAACAAAAAAAAACACAAAAAAATGAGCAATCAACGGTCTGTATCAATGAGAAGAAGCGGGGGTGTATTCTTCCATTGCTGTTGGCGTCGATGCTGGTGGGCCTAAAAGTACCGCCCAATCCTGTGCGTATTACCCCACCGGAATAGAAAAACTCTATTTGAAGGCCATCGTCGGTGGTGACTACTATGTAGCCCTTGGGTGTTTCCGCTTACAATAAAGAAATATGAATTTTGTTTTAGGGTAACCATTAACACTTTATTTATATAGAAATCTCACACAACCTTTTATCATTGTCTACTGATGGCCCCCACCTTTTCTCCATTAGTTCTCCATAATTATGCAGCTTCCTGCATACCTATATACCGGATTTTTTTTGGGATTGCTCGTTATCTTAAGTGGGGCCATAAATAGAAGTCGGCTCGGGCCAATTGGCAGGATGCAAGGGAAATTTTCAACCCTGCAAAAGAAAAAAAAAACAGTCATTCGCTCTTGACCAAATTTGACTAAAAACTATCGGGATCTAATATTGAACAACAAGAAAATAAAAAAGAAAAAAAAAAAAAATAATAATACCGTGACATCCCAATAATGGCTCAAACGGTCCTCCTTCGACTCGCCAATAACGGCGGACCTGTGCCCAATCCAGCTGTGCAGAATGGCGTGTTGATTTTGCCATCTGCTTCAAAAAAACACGACAAAAGTGACAGTTTGTTTAATTTGCGGATTCTCATTGAGGCTGGGTCGCCAATAACGAATAAAGGTAAACTCTTCATCAATGTTCCTGAGACCGCTAATGATACATTCGATAGAAACACTTATAGAGAATACCCGTTGGATTCGTCTTTCCATCAGGATCTTTCTCTCCGAATCTCTATTTTCCACCCGGGTCCTTACTCTTACTACATTAAATATTTTGAAGGAGAAGAAGAAAAAACTACTGATCGCTTTTACTTGAACGTACCACCGCAACTTATGATTGGAGACAAGAATATACAATTCAACTCAATCAATATCCAGACTGTGGTTTCAAAATGGGCTGGAAATCTTGATGAATGGCCCAAATTATTTTCTTACGTTGCCAAAAAAGGTTACAACATGGTGCATTTTACACCCTTGCAACAAAGAGGCTCATCGAACTCACCATACTCTATTTTCGATCAGCTTAAGTTTGACCCGGTATTATTTGAATCAAATGAGCATGCATCCAGATTCATAAGCACTACATTGGAAAAGAACTCCTTATTATCGTTGACAGATGTTGTTTGGAACCATACTGCTAATAATTCTGAATGGGCTCGTGAGCACCCAGATATTGGTTATAATGTAGAGACGGCCCCACACTTACGATCTGCCATTGAATTAGATGAGGCGTTGATTAAATTTTCAGACAGGCTTGCTGAACTTGGGTTGCCAACTGAAATAAAGTCCGATGATGATTTATCAACTATAATTGGCGCCATACAGCAACATGTATTAGATCCTCTCAAGTTGTGGGAGTTCTACGTCTTTGATAGAAAATCAACATTGGATAATATTCAAAAGCTTGGAAATTCCGTCAAGCCAGCAGAGATTCCCCCCTCAGTGGACTCGTCAAACTCAGAAGAGCTTTCTAAGTTTGTTCTTGAATCAGCTAATGAAAATGATCATCCGATTATTGCTGACAGATTTTCAAATGTGTTGAATGCAGAAAAAATGTTGGCCATTTTATTGTCTGTGGTTGGCACCCAGACAGAAAAACTTTTGGCGAAAGCTTCTGAGGTATTGGATACAATCAATTCTGGATTATATGCAACATACGATGACGATGTTCGGTCGATCAAGAATCAGATTCAGGATAGAGCAAGATTTATGAGACTTGCTGATAACGGCCCCAAATTAGGACCCATTGACCTGAATAATAGATTGACGGAACCTTATTTTACGAGATTCGAGGGAACTGATGGTAAACATTGGGCTTTAGCCAATAATGGCTGGATCTGGGGTGGCAATCCATTGGTGGACTTTGCGTCTGACAAGTCCAAAGCCTACTTGAGAAGAGAAGTGATTGTGTGGGCCGATTGTATCAAACTCAGATATGGCTCTGGACCTAGCGATTCCCCTTATTTATGGGAAAGAATGATAGAATACACCAAACAATGTGCCCGCATTTTCAATGGTTTCAGGCTTGACAATTGCCACTCAACCCCCTTACATGTCGGAGAGGCGTTGTTGGACTCGGCCAGATCAGTCAATCCAAATTTGTATGTTGTCGCAGAGTTGTTTTCGGGATCAGAAGAAATGGACAAAATCTTTGTCGAAAGATTGGGAATCAATTCTTTGATACGTGAGGCAATGCAAGCTGGTACAGTCGATGAGCTCTCTCGGCTTGTTCATAAACATGGAGGGAGACCAATTGGTTCATTTTCCTGGTTGCCCTTGGATGAGGTTGCGTATCCCGCAAAAAATGAACCGAGGCCAGGAAAGTTTGCAGAGAGCAACTCTGAGCTTGAAATACCAAAAGTTTTATCTGCTCAAGCTCCTCATGCTTTATTTATGGACTGTACTCATGATAATCAGACACCAGCTCAAATCAGAACTGTTCAGGACACTCTTCCTACAGCTGCATTGGTATCTTTCTGCTCCTCTGCCGTTGGCACGGTCTTTGGTTTTGACGAAACATACCCTGAACTTCTTGATGTTGTTGGAGAGAAGAGAAAGTATACGTTTGACGAGAATAGCGGTATTGCTGCCGTGAAACTGAAATTAAATGAGATCCGAGACTCCCTTTCGTGCGAAAGCGAAGATCCTTTCAGTGACCAAGAGATGTATATTCATCATGAGGGACAATACATTACTATACAGAGGTATAATACAATCACAGGAAAAGGCTGGTTTTTGATAGCCAGGTCTTTCTTTGGTGAGAACCCGTCCCCGCAAGTCTTGTCACCAATTGAATTGAAAGGCACTCAGGTACAGCCGGAATTTGCCTTTAGTCTTGAAAAGACCGGAGAGTTTGAAAGAGATGCAAATAACTTGACCGGAATTCCAACAAAAGTCGTCGAAATTGAGTTTCCTCACTTGGAATACAATGATTCGGACACTTTTATTAAAGTCAACGAATCCTTTCAAGCGGGTTCTATTGCTGTATTCTCGACTAAGATTCCTACTGCGGATGCTTCTCTTGACAAGTTTGTCAAGGAGGGCGCAGTGGAAGCATCTATAGGGTTGGATTTGTACGACTTGAATGCCTTATTGTATAGATCTGAACCTGAAGAGAGGGATGCTAGTGGTGGTGCTGACGGAACCTACAATATTCCCGGCTATGGAACTTTGGTTTATGCAGGGTTGGAAGGCTGGGTGAGTGTTCTTAAGAAGATAATTTGGGAGAATGACCTTGGCCACCCTGTTTGTGATCATCTTAGAAGTGGCCTATGGGCAGCGGATAACATCGTGGACAGGTTGGAAAAGTACAGCCGAGAATCAGAGAGCATGAAGAAATTTCAAAGCTGGCTTAGAACGAGAACAGAGGCCATAAAGAAAGTTCCTTACTTTTTGAGACCCCATTATTTTGCTCTTGTTGTGGGGGTAGCGTACGAAGCTGCTAGATTTAGAGCTTTGAGGCTTTTGGATGATAACATAAAGTCTTCTACAAATTTTGTTCAAAGTTTAGCACTCACTTCTGTTCAAATGTGTGGATTCATGGATAATACTTCGTTGCTTCCTGACAAAAAAGTAGCTTGTTTAGCTGCTGGTCTTCCGCATTTCAGCAATGAATACATGAGGTGCTGGGGAAGGGATGTATTTATATCCTTTCGTGGTCTCCTACTTGTTACTGGTAGGTTCAATGACGCGAAAGAACACATCCTTGCATTTGCAAAAACTTTGAAGCATGGTCTTATCCCAAATCTATTAGATGCTGGAAGAAACCCTCGTTATAATGCGAGGGATGCTGCATGGTTTTTTGCTCAAGCTGTTCAAGAGTATGTGAAATTTGCACCTGGCGGAAAGGATATTTTGAACGAGAGGGTTTCTCGAAGATTTCCTCTTGATGATACGTGGGTACCATGGGATGATGAGCGAGCATTTTCTTATAAAACCTCCGTAAAAGATATTCTCTACGAGATTTTGTCCCGCCACGCGAAAGGAATAAAATACAGAGAGGCTAATGCAGGTCCTAATTTGGACTCACAAATGAGCGACCAGGGTTTCAACGTTCTGGTGTATGTTGATTGGGAAACCGGACTTGTTCATGGTGGTTCGCAATATAATTGTGGTACATGGATGGATAAAATGGGTGAAAGCTCTAAGGCAGGGTCCAAAGGTGTTCCCGGCACCCCAAGGGATGGAGCGGCAGTTGAGCTTCAAGGTCTTCTCAAGAGCACGTTGCGCTTTGTCAATGACTTACACAATAAAGGCTTGTTTGAGTATACAAAGGTTGAAAAAGATGATGGCTCAACAATATCCTTAGTAGAATGGGAGAAATTGGTGCAGAATAATTTTGAGAAGTGCTTCTATATTCCTGAAGACCCTGCAGAGGATGAAGATTTTGAGATCAATGCATCGGTTGTCAATAGAAGAGGTATTTACAAAGATCTCTTCCACAGTGGGAAAGAATTTGAAGACTATCAATTGAGGGCTAACTTTCCTATAGCCATGTGCGTTGCACCTGAGCTTTTCACCAAAGAGAGAGCGAGAACAGCTATCAATATAGCGGACAAATTTATCCGTGGACCAATTGGAATGCGGACCTTGGATCCGTCAGACTGGAATTACAGACCTTACTATAACAATGGTGAAGATAGTGACGATTTCGCAACATCGAAAGGCAGAAATTATCATCAAGGACCTGAATGGGTTTGGTGTTTCGGATACTTCATCCGGGCGTTTCTTTATTTCAATCACGTTTCTGATGATAAAAAGCCTTTGAAAGAACTTTTACAAGATGTCAATGCGAGACTCGATGGACATAGAAAGTGGATTCGTGAGAGTGAGTGGGCCGGATTGACGGAGCTTACTAACAAAGATGGTGATTTATGTAAGGACTCTAGTCCGACACAGGCTTGGAGCACTTCGTGTTTACTAGACTTGTACTACGATACCTGGAACGCTGACATTTACAAGTCGTAGACAATTTTTTACGTAGGTAAAGCAATAAAAAGTTTTGAATAGAGAAAAAAAAATAGTGAAAAATCCGTTACAACGTGGACTAGTTTGCAACAATTTGCTGAATTGATGATACTGGGTACAGTACCGGAAATGGATTGGACGGTTATCCCGATTAGGACTGTGTGTACTGCACGAGTTATATGCACACTCCTGATAGCGGATGCCAATACGCGAAGCTTTCAAAAGTGAAGTTCAAGACTTGTGGAGGTAATGATAAAACACAACAAACAAAGAGAAGTAGTGGTAGGTTTGGGAAAAATTGATCGAGCAGAAAGTGAATCATCAATTTCATATAAATACGAGGGTTGCTATTCATTTTTTGGTCTGAAGCTCATCCTAATACACCTTGGTGGCTATCGACAAATAACGCGACATTATCGAAGGGTGCGGCAGGAGATTCTTTGCGGCGTTAGCATCGGGCCGAGGTGGCCTGGAGTCGATAATCATGATAATCATGATATTGGGTGAGAATAATTTCCTTTCAAGCGCAAGATGAAGAGAAGATAAAAAATACTTAAAAAAAAAGGGAAAGAACTCTCCGATGTGACACGAAAAAACCCAGTGCCCCAAGAATAAAAACAGTCAAACTTTTCATCATTTAAAACCACGGTTTTGCCAGAAACTGTGGAGAAACAGTATTCCGCGGGAAACGTGTTCCGCTAGTGCCTCATGCAGATCACATGGAAGCGGAACCGGATTCGCGGCCGACGAGCTATATAACCTTTCACAGCGAATACAATCACTTGTGAATTTTCCAATTATTTTTTTCCACCCATTGAATAATAATCACTATATAAAAAGTCATGTTGAGATTTGCCAGCAAGACGGCCTACACTGGCATTAGAAGAAGTGCCAGATACGTGTCGACTCTTACACTTAATTCTTCAGTGCAGAGCTACCCCACAAAACACGTGGAACAAGGCACTGAGCCATACTTGACTCCGTCTTTCCACAATGGACAGCTTGTGAAATCGGAGTCAGAGACGTGGTTTGATATTCATGATCCAGCCACTAACCAAGTGATTTCGAAAGTGCCACAATCGACACCCGAGGAGTTGGAAGATGCTGTGGCTTCTGCAGAAAAAGCGTTCCACACTTGGAAACACTACTCGATCATCAAAAGACAAGGTATTGCGTTTAAGTTTGTCGAGTTGTTGAAGAAAAACCACGACAGAATTGCCGCCATGATCGTGTTGGAGCAAGGCAAAACGTTTGCTGATGCAAAGGGTGATGTTTTGCGTGGCTTGCAGGTGGCAGAAGCTGCCTGTAACGCCCCTAATGATCTCATGGCATCTTCCTTGGAAGTGGCCACCGACATGGAGACGAAAATGGTGCGTGAACCATTAGGCGTTGTGGGCTCGATTTGCCCCTTCAACTTCCCAGCAATGGTGCCTTTGTGGAGTTTGCCTCTCATTTTGGTCACTGGTAATACTTGTGTGCTCAAGCCGTCCGAGAGAGTGCCTGGTGCTGCCATGATCATTGCCGAGTTGGCTGCTGAGGCTGGTGTTCCTGCCGGTGTTTTGAACATCGTGCACGGAAAACACGACACCGTAAACAAGATTCTTGAAGATCCTCGTGTTAAAGCAATTACCTTTGTAGGAGGCGACAAGGCCGGAAAATACATCCACGAGAAGGGTACTGCTTTGGGCAAGAGAGTGCAGGCCAACTTAGGCGCCAAGAATCACATGATCGTGTTGCCTGATGCCGATAAAGCACACTTTATCAATGCCGTCAATGGCGCTGCCTTTGGTGCTGCTGGCCAGCGTTGTATGGCCATCTCCGTGCTTGTCACTGTGGGTGAAAAAACCAAGAAATGGGTCGAGGAAGTTGCCGCTGACGCTGCCAACTTGAAGGTGGGATCTGGTTTTGACTCTACCTCCGATCTTGGACCTTTGATTAACCCTGAATCCGTGGCTAGAGCCACCGAAATCATTTCTGACTCGGAGAAGGCTGGTGCCACAGTGTTGCTTGACGGAAGAAACTTCAAAGCCGCCGACGCCAAGTTTGCCAAGGGTAACTTCTTGGGACCCACAATTTTGACCAATGTCAAGCCCGGAATGAGAGCTTACGACGAGGAGATCTTTGCTCCGGTGTTGACAGTTGTCAACGTGGAGACTTTTGACGAGGCCATTGAATTGGTCAACTCCAACAGATACGGTAACGGTGTTGCCTTGTTTACTCAATCGGGTGCTGCAGCCCAGAAATTCACCAAGAACATTGCGTGCGGCCAAGTTGGTGTTAACGTGCCTATCCCAGTACCTTTGCCAATGTTTTCTTTCACGGGTAACAAGGGCTCCTTCTTGGGTGACTTGAACTTCTACGGAAAGGCGGGTGTCACGTTCTTGACCCAGCCCAAGACCATCACCTCTTATTGGAAGACCAGCAATGTCGAGGAAGTTTTGAAGCCTTCCACTTCCATGCCAATCCAGAATTAAGCTATGCTTCACTAGTTCTGCCATTCATCGGGGATAAATAGTCTTGCAAGCCTGGCTGGTGAGAGCCGGCAAACATGATGTTTTTTTTAAATAAAATTACTAGTAAATTTAAAAATAGGGACTCAGAATAAACCGATTGTAATCAATCCATCTTTTTACGTACATAATGCTAGTAACTTCCTTTGATAAATGGATCTTCAGAATGTTTTAACTCTTTCCCACACCAGTGATTTGAGACCTTTCTGCCTCCGGCCGGTTTGCCCATGCCGGCTCGGCCCGGCGCTTTTGCAGAGACAGTGGGAAGGTAAAGGTGCGCGTTGCAACAAAGCAGGCGGAGGTGTACTTCCGAGTTGATCTTCCTATGTGTAGAAAAGATATTACTTTTGCAAGCTGAAGGAAAGAAATCTCGATGACTTCGACTCAACAGAACCTACAGGTACATAATTGAATTGCAGTAAAGAGAATAGAAGTTAGAATGTGTGTTCAGTATCACACAAACGAAAACCGGGGGCAATTCCCGGATTAAGAAATGGAAACCCGAAAATAAACGCGTTTGTTGATGGCTCAAGCCCAAATTCAGACTTGTTGTGGAAGTCATCGTGTCTAGTTTCAGAATATAACAAAAAACAAAAAGTCTCAGCAGCTGGGCGCGTTCATGTGCACTCTCCAATATTCTGATCCACGGATATCCAGCAGAGCAATCATCTCGTAAAACCATGATCTCGAAACAAAACTTTATTTCAAGGGAAGTTTGCCTGCAATGTCGGGACTATTCGAAGCTCAGTCATGAATGAAAAATTCAACTATACCACATTTATTATTTAAGTCATACTGTGGATAGGAAAATACGCAATTCTAAGAAACAAAATAAGCCTCGGAAGGGGAAAAAATCCCTCTCCTACTTTGCCCCTAATGCAGGAGCTTTCCGGGGGTCTCATGGACTTCTCATGCACCCAATGAAATGCAATTTGATTTTATTACGCGAAGCAACTGCAGCGCGATGTTGCAGATCTGGAGACAGGATTGTCAAGAGCGAAAATTGAGATAAAGAAGGCAGCACAATAGCAATGATAAAATAGCAAGGCAAAATTAAGGGGCCAGCCGAAAGAAGACACAGTGGCCCTCGCTCTTAATTCTCCTCTTGAACTTGCACTCAAGAAATATGGTAGCGTTTCATTTGCATATGTAATTGTAGGGATATCTACTGCTTGGTCTGGATACACGAACGCCACCTTGTGGTGACTCTGTAAAAAATTTTACTGCTTTTTTTTTTTTTTTTTTTTTTTTTTTTTTTTTTTTTTTTTTTTTTTTTTTTTTTTTTTTTTTTTTTTTTTTTTTTTTCAGGTTCCCACTTCTGTCACCGCGCGCACCCGGGTTCGCCCGTCCGGTGTTAAGGATGTCTCATTGATGCAAGCGATGTAGGTGCGAGAAAATTACCAGGCGAGGCACGTAAATACTACAACCATTGCGCCCTGGAGATTTCTTCGCCAATTTTCATTTCAAGAGTGCTGTATTAGAAGACGCATAAAAAAAAAGCAAATTGCTTCGGGCTTGCTATCTATTTATTTCTAGAGAGGAAAATCTTTATCTATTCAATTTTATTTATTTCTTGGGATTCGCTATTTGACCAAGTCCTACTTCTTTTTTTTCGTTCTTTTTTCATTGTCAAAAAGACCTCTACGGCTAAAGCATCAAAGCAATCTTCGGGACTGAGACAGATTCTATACAAAGATTAAAAAAAGAATTGAAGCAGACCTCGCAAATCAGTCAATTCTTACTCTATATTGTACCTTGCTTGGACTGAAATCTGAAAATATTGCGACCGGAATTATTTACGGTGAAGCAGACCAAATCTTGATTGAAATATTCACACAAAACTTTTGCTTTAGCATGGAATCATAGCAGAAATGTCACAACCACCAGAACACCAGCCTATATTGACCATAACAACATCCAAAAATTGGGTGCTCCCACCCAGACCCAAGAACGTTCGCAAAAGCAAAGCTTCTCTGGAGAAGAAAAAAGCCAAGCAACGTCCTGCAAAAACACAGCCTGTCACCTTGGCTCCAAACAAGCCGGTGAAATGCCTGGAGAATAAGAAACAGAAACAACAGTCTTTGACCAAAGCACAAGCATTTATACCACCCAATCACAATCATACTGCATCCTCTTTAGACTCACCCGAGCAGCTCACCACCAGCATTAAACTTATAAACAACGAAAATTACCAGCTCAAAACAAAACTACTACTGTTGATACATGATTATAAAAGCCTCAAATCACTAGTGACGTCACCCAATTCAACAAAGACTTCTCCAGTAGAGATTCTTTACGACACAACTACTACAGCAAGAAAACGGGTTTATCCAGAAATGGGAGACCCCATGAACGATCTTATATCGGATATGAGTGGGCTCTCACATACAAGCCCCCACTCCATTGTCTCCCCCGTTGAGCAAGACTTGGATCAGTCCGGATTCGAGATGGAACTCTTCAATTTCATTAACCTAGAGCAAGACTCAATAGACGATATTGGCGAAGGCTTTGAACCGGAGATACACGATGAAGATGAAGATGATGAAGTGGATTCAGCCTCATTGTCGCGTCTGCTTTCACCAGCTTCAGATTCCGACGAGAATCTGCTCATGACCACTCTCACCCGGTCCACTACTGTTTCAACCACAAGCTCTATTATTGACCGGAAACCATTTTCGCAGCAATTCAAGTTCCATGATCTTCCAGAATTTTCAGAAGATGACTACGCGTTTCTGTTCGAGAAGCCTCTCTCACATGATAAAATGATGTCCGTTCTTGAGGAGGACCACTATAACCAGGTGGCAGACTTTCTCGAGGAAAAATTAATGAGCAACGACGTACAATACTATGTGGAAAAACAACATGGGCCATGATAAAGAGAAGAAAAAAACACCGGACTCAATTATGACTCTCTTGTTCCTCGTTTTCGAAAGAAACGTCCAAAAAAAAAAAGCGCATCTCGATCAGGAAATCGATGAAGCACCTTCTGTGTTCGTGAAAATGTCAGTATTTATTTTATGATTTTAATGTTAAAAGTACCTATTTATCGTTCAATTGTAGACTTTGTGTCTTTAACTGACTATCAATTCGTTTCCCCGGAAAGTATGCCCTAGGAGTTTTTACGACCATAGGCAGTCGAAAATAAACCTGAAACCCCCGCGCCGTCGTTTAAATAAAGGGCAATGTTTATTTTCGCCCCGACACTTGAAGGGGAATTTTTTTTTTTTCAGTTCATGGGAAGTTCTGCTCTAATACTTCGTCTATTAAAGGCAAAAAAAGGACATCTTTTTTATCGAGACAAATGTTAGTAATTCAAGTCCATTCGGTTAAATACTCGGAGCATGCTACTGACACGTGCATATAACTTGGCGCCGTTGTTCCAATGATGAAATGGCCTCCATACAAAACTTCACCCGCACGAAAATCGTCGGAGGTTCTCGCACGAACAGCAAACCACCTTTCCCCCAAAATTACATATATTAATATATAAGCCACCCACATTAACCCCGCAAACCCCCTGTACTAAATGGAAGCTATCGGTGAACAAATCTCTTCAGCTATTGAATTTCCAATTGACTTTGAAGGACAAAAGAAGGCCCACTCTTACGTTTCGCTTTTCCTCTACGTGTCCGTTTTAATCAGCGTGTTAGCCGGCTTTTTCACACAAAATATTCTTGTTTTGCTCTCCGTCTTCGCTGCGTCTATCTTGACCACAGCTATTGCCGTATTACCTCCTTGGCCCGCGTACAAAAAAACCCCCGTCGAGTGGTTGCTGGTGAAATATGACTTATAGTACATCTTCGGACTTATTTTTGGGCTTCGACTTGTCGACCCAACAACTAAAGATTATTGTCACAAACGAGAAATTGAAGGCAATTGCCACGTACCATGTTGAATTTGATGCTGAGTTTAAAGAAAAATATAAAATAAGAAAGGGTGTCTTGTCGAATGAAGAATCAGGTGAAATTCTCTCTCCTGTTCATATGTGGTTGGATGCAATTGACCATGTTTTTGGCTTGATGAAAAATGACAAATTTCCGTTTGAGAAAGTCAAGGGAATTAGTGGTTCTGGAATGCAACATGGCTCGGTTTTCTGGTCCAAAAACTCATCAGCCTCTTTGAAGAAAATGTCGGATTTTCCATCCTTGTCAGAGGCCTTATCAAATGCATTTACTTGTGAAACCTCGCCCAATTGGCAGGATCATTCTACCAATCAGGAAATCAAGGATTTTGAACAAGTTTCTGGCGGCCCCGATGAGTTGGCGCAGATCACCGGTTCGAGAGCACATTGTCGATTCACAGGCTTGCAGATCCGTAAGTTGGCCGTGAGATCTGGAAACGATATTTATGAAAATACCGATAGAATTTCCTTGGTCTCTAGTTTTGTGGCGTCAGTGCTTTTGGGCGAGATTACAACTATTGAAGAGGCGGATGCCTGTGGAATGAACCTTTACAATATAGCCGAATCCAAATATGACGATGAACTTCTTGCGGTGGCAGCAGGCGTCCATCCAAAACTTGACCTGAAATCTGAGGAAGAAAAAAGGAAAGGCGTGGCTGAGCTCAAGCGTAAACTTGGACCCGTGGAAACTGTTGACTATAAAAATTTGGGCGTGATCTCGTCGTACTTTGTTCAAAAGTATGGATTCTCTGCTGGTGCTAAAGTATATTCCTTTACAGGAGATAACCTCGCGACAATCATTTCTTTACCGTTGCAAAGAAATGATGTCTTGATATCCTTGGGTACTTCTACCACAGTTCTTTTGGTAACTGAAAACTACCAACCTTCCTCTCAGTATCATCTTTTCAAGCACCCTACTATTGAAAATGCTTACATGGGCATGATTTGTTACAGCAATGGTGCTTTAGCGAGGGAAAAGGTACGTGATGCAGTGAATGAAAAGTATGGGCTCGATGATCATTCATGGGACAAATTTGACGAGATTTTGGACAATTCGGATGACTTTAAAAACAGACTCGGTGTTTATTTTCCTATTGGAGAAATCGTGCCAAAGGCCAGTGCCCAAACCAGAAGAATGCTCATGGACTCGCATGAAGATATCAAGCAAGTTGATCAATGGGGATTGGACTACGATGTTAGTTCAATTGTTGAATCTCAGACAGTTAGTTGCCGTGTGAGAGCAGGGCCAATGCTTTGCAGCTCCAGTGATTCTTCTGATAAAAGTTCACTGCTGAGCAATGATGACCACCAGCTCAAATCGCTCATTGACGAATTACACTCGAACTTTGGTGAAATTTACACTGATGGGAAACCACAGAGCTATGAGTCTTTAACTTCGCGTCCCCGGAAACTATTCTTTGTTGGTGGTGCTTCAAAAAATAAGAGCATCATCAGGAAAATGGGTTCAATCATGGGAGCCACCGACGGAAACTATCAAGTTGAGATCCCGAATGCATGTGCGATTGGCGGTGCTTACAAGGCCAGCTGGAGTTTTGAATGTGAGAAAAAGAATGAATGGGTTCATTTCAATGATTACCTCAATGTAAATTACAATTTTGACGACGTCGATCAGCTTGAGGTGGATGATAAATGGGAGAGTTACATTCCGGCCATTGGCCTTTTGTCCAAATTGGAAAGTAATTTGGACCATGCCTAAATATTTCTGTATGTGTGACAATTAATCAGAAAAGTAATTTACCATTTAGTTTATTAGTCATGATCGGAGTTCGATGATGCGCGCACTCTAAGGCAGTGAAGCACTTGTAGAATTCACTCGGATCGGCGAAAATTTCACCCAGGATCATTGCAAAATTATAATGCTAAGAACCATACAAAATTGCCACCATTTCCGTGGCATTCGCTGGAATAGTATTTTGTCTAATTTAGTGGGGGATTTTAAATCTGGCAAGTCTATTGGATGCCGCGAGGTAGAAAATGCATTGGCTACCAAAACTCTTACTGCCTCTGAAATCAAAGATCTTCACGAGCTTTTAAAGTCCGATGTGGAAAACGACATTGCAAATGAAATTTTGCACCACGGCTTACCCCACGATTTTTCGCTTTACTTCACGGCGACAAAGAGAAGCCAAAACGTAGCATGGAATGACAGGGCTTTGGAGCCTCTCATAAGACATAACCCTGGCCGTGTGTTTAACCTGATGGAATTATTAGCGAAACACGGAAACGAATCTGTAGGCGATGCAGTTCGTCTAGCAGTCGTCGAAAAACTTTTGTTGGGAGAGAAGTGTGATGCTGGCGAAACTGAGTTTATGCCCTCCAATCAGAATATCTCCAAAGCAATCGTGCTTCTCAATGAAGTCGCAAACCTACTGGCATCGGAACAGAACATTAGCTTGTTGGTCGATATTCTAGCAAAGAAAAATGCCATCCCGGTATTGGGCTTGCTTAAAATAGAAGGCTTATACAGCTGGCTCAATTCAGCCAAGCTTTCAGGAGAAAAGGACTCTCGGGTAGTTTTAGCATTATCTCAACTTGTGTTCAGTCATGACCCTTCACTTTTGACCAAGGAAAAGTTGAGTAAAATCCTCTTTTTTGGAGGTAATGCACAGGAAGAATCTCAACAAGACCTTACAGACTTTGGTTTGGATGAAAAACCTCCACTGACCCAAGAATTCCTCCAAACAGTTCTTGAATATATCGAGAAAAACAGATTGGATCTCGATAAAAAAGATCCTGAGGCATTACTTTTGCGTCTCCAACTTATGGAGACATACGGGATAGACAAAGATGACGTGGACTCGGCATTACGTAAATTCCACGAGTACCAAACTCATGAAAAGTTTGGAATTGACCTTGTTCAGGCCAAAGTCGTGAAAGGGTTTAGTTATCAATCTTTCAAATCCGAGAATCCTACATTCTTGAAAATCGCAGAGACCCTTATTGACCCCAAAGGCCTTGCGGTGCCAACTTTGGCTCAAATCATTCTTGCAAATAGTCGGTTTTCATCCGAAAAATCACTTGAAGTCTATAATGACTACATAAACCGAGTTTCAAAAAATGTTAATGAGGTTACGAAACGCTCGCCAACAGGAATTTTGACGGAGGCGCTAATGGTGGCTAATCTCTATGACAATGACAGGGAATTTGCTCAGCTTTTGTACGAGAAGGCCATCTTGAATGGTATTATCACCAACGAGCATGAAATTGCATTGATGAAAAAGGTTTTCAAGGTTTATGGTGATTCATTTGTGGAAAATGACTGGAAAGTGGCTCAGCCAATATTAGGCAAATATGTTCTCGAATGTATCAAAAAGACGTGATTCTTTTTGTGTTAGTGGTGTGATTGGCAAGATATAATCCATCTACGACGGCTTTATTTCAGTTTGCGTGAAGTCATTGAAATCTATCACACTTATAGTCTAATCAAATTATTTAAGGTGCGTGGCATAATATTTTTCCCTTTTCCTTATCTTTTATACGTTTCTAATGATAAAGTCTAGTTTCTTGCCGCCAAGAGTTGTTTCACTGTGTCCGTAAGACTCTTTTCCAAGTCAATGTATTTCAAATTGAGCAACTTGTTTGCTTTGCTGTTGTCGATATTGCTCAACTGATCTCTTACCTCAGCGCCGGCACCAGGGTTACCTTTTGGCAAACTGCCTCTCAAAGATTCAAAATTAGCATTGAGAACATCCAAAAGGTCCTGACCGGCGAACTTTGTGTTGGCCAAGGCTAATCTTTTATTTGAAAAATCCTTTTCGATTGCAAGTACATGTGCTTGTGCAACGTCTCTCACATCCACAAAATACCCAGCTAGTGCCGGAGCCTTTGAAGTTGATTTCAATCTTAAAACACGTGCGATGATCTCGGCGGAAGTATTGAGTGGCGGTTTTGCCTCGCTATCGTATGCCTGTGGGCCGAATACATAGACCGGATTGATTGTGTTGACCGCAAAATCCGGCTTCTCATTGGCAACAAAATCCCACGCAGCCTTTTCTGCATATTTCTTGGAGGCAATAAATGCCATTTGTGGGTTTTTCTTTGCTTCTTCCCAAGTAAGAGGATTCCAGGATTTCTCATTGTCGGTAAACGTCGGATCTCTAGCCTTAGATGCATCAAACATGGCAGCATGCGAGGAAGTAATCACCACTCTTGAAATCTTGGACCCGTATTTCTGGATCGACTTCAATGTATTAGTGGTTCCGTTTACTGCTGGATCATATAATTCCTTCTCTGTGTCCTTTGCCTTGAATGTGAAAGGTGAGGCCAAGTGAATAAACGCTCCCAAGCTTGGATTTTTTTGTAAAGCTTTATCAAATGCACCCTCTGGGGCAATGTCAGGGACAACCACGTAGTCGAATTTGCTTGAGTTGAATAATCTAGCAACATGGTCTCCCTTTTCAGCTGTTCTCACCGATCCGATAACTCGATAGCCTTGTCTGAGAAGGTTCTTACAGGTATGTTGGGCAATGTAACCTGAAGCACCCGTAACAAATACACTGGAAACCATCTTCGTTTAATAGTCTGAGTAGGTTAATGTATGATAAACGAGAAAAATGGAAGAAGGTGATTTTCAAGATCTATATACGAGGCAACTACGACTTTACCGTTATGCCTTTGATCACCCCCGCAATCGAAAGCTTTGGTTGCGGTTGCGAAACGCGACAGCAAACCGGCCGCGTTGTTGTCTCAAATTAAGGGCGAGACTGCAAACTTGCTGCCGTTCCGGAGTTATGAGATTTGTGGCGAATTTCAAAGGCGCGCTTTTCCCCAGATCTATTTTAGAATTTATTATTCTCTGCGGTGTTTGAACTTTGGACAACTATTGATGATGAAGTAGCCTGTAATGTAACCCGAGAAAAGAAAAGAAAAGAAAAAGATTTATAATTAATTTTCATTACAATTATGAATTGGGAAGCTTAGTGATTGCTATGCTGCTCTACGCGATCTCAACATTTTCTTGCCCCGTGAAATAATGTTTTGCCGTACGGGTTTCGTTTAAATGAGTTTTGGCTTCCGATATTGTAACGATAATTTACCTGTATTCAATCTAAAAGATTTGCTCACGACTCAAGCAGATGACAATTGAATCATTAAGAGATTCTTATAGAGAAAAGCCCTGGAAAATCCTGATCAATAACAAAACTTAAATTCGGTTTTTCAAGCCGATAAAGTTAAAACTTATTAGGTAATGTTAATAGAAATCTGGTCTCGATAATCTGTAACCGCCTTCGTAAGGGTTTACCGAAAAGAAGAGCTGAATTGATGAGATATTTATAATGGCTTTTGAGACGAGTCAAAAGTCTATTTATAAACGTTATTTGAGTCTCTTAGCACCACACTGAGTAGTGCAAAGCATGACCATATGCAAGTTGTGGTACCTCAATCGTTGCGTACTTTTGTCCTTGGAGATATTATACCTTTATCCAGGCTTAAGAGTGTTGAAGTCGAGGGCTGCAAAGTTGCAGACGTGGAAACACATCCGCGCTAAAGGCCTCTTTGAGTAAGCGAAACATCGTCTCGCCGCGCGACAGGGACAAGCAATGACCCGAAAATTTGTGCCTAAGGACTTAATTTTCAGTTTCGTTTGTGAAGAATATAGCTTTTAGCTGTTTAGAAATCCGAGGCTTTTTTTTTATTTCGTTATTGCTTATTGCAATATTTTTGAATACGGTAGCTTGTCTTTCGTTGCGTCCTGTCACCGCGCCCTTTAATTTATGATGGCTCATTTCTATGGTGCCTTATCTTTCTCGCCGAGCGTCTATGCACTACGATAGAGTCAGTCATCCCGTCGGTGGATCTATCGCTGACTCACCGCGCCGCCAAAATGCCCTTTGAATATGCAGTCCGCGGTGATTCATGCTCGCTGGTCTCCGTATATATATTGCATCGATAAGACCCAGTGAAAATTGTTTTATTACCTCACTTATTTATAATCCCATACATAAAATACCAAGAATGGTTACCTTACATCTCAGAGCCGAGACCAAGCCTTTGGAGGCCAGAGCCGCTTTGACGCCCTCCACTACCAAGCAGTTGTTGGACGCAGGATACGAGGTCTACGTTGAAGAAAGTGAGCAATCGATTTTCAAGGCCGAGGAGTACGCTGCTGTTGGCGCTAAGATTGTGCCTACAGGTTCATGGAAGACTGCTCCTGCCGATAGACTAATCATTGGATTGAAGGAATTGCCTGAAAACGAGACTTTCCCCCTTGTGCATGAACATATTCAATTTGCCCACTGCTATAAGGATCAAGGCGGATGGCAAGATGTTTTGAAGAGATTCCCTGCAGGCAACGGAACCT
>JAJMKX010000048.1:0-20168 GCA_030569435.1 Metschnikowia koreensis | reverse complement strand
CTATGGGGCCCTTTTTCTATTTAGGTGCAGCATGGGGTTTCCAACGTTTGTTTTCGCAAATCCGGAACGTTGATTTGGACGTTCCCGCCCAGTGCTGGGCCTTTTTCACGGGTAATATCAAGACGGGCTGGATCTTATGGTTTGGAATATTCATTGATTACTTGGCAAAACTCGCCGGTTTCTTTTAAGGGTTGCTGCTATATCTATTTATTTATTTATTTGTTTAACCCATGTTAAGGAGCTGCTTGTGCGTTGCTTCTAATTCCCGGAGAGCTATCTTATTAAGTTTGCCGTTGGCCTTGTTCAAGGCTTTTCTGAGTTGTACATCGCTCTTTCTATTCTCCAACTCCAAAACTTGCGTTTCCATGTACTTCTGTACATACATCAACGGGAAGTCTTCCGGTAGAATTTGCAACACTTCATCCATGCTCAAATATTGATTTCCATATGCATTTAACGCATGCATTACTGACAAATATTTCGCTTCGTTGTCGGGTAGTTCGAGGTAAAAAGAAAGAAGACTTTTCAAATCGTCCTTCACTTGTTCCTTAGGAGGTTGCGGATATTCTAAGAGATTATCCATTTGCAAATCCTTGAGAAGAAACGAGGTTCTGGGTACTGGTGGGTGTTTGTAAAAGACAAGCCACTCGGCTGTCGAATAATCTTTCATTTCACGGAGCTGCTTGTTTCGATCTGCATTTTCTTCGAAAACCCAATTCAAATATTCAACTGCGCCCAGCGTAGAATTCATGTTAAAGTCAAAGGGTTTCTGGTACATAGTAAATAACACCATCAACTCATATACTTTTAAATACACCTTGAGAAACTCCTCACAGTCACCTTTACGATAATGTAAATGCAAGTACTCAATCCAGGTGATTTTGGGCCACAGCGGATCCCGCAAATCATTTTCCACCAGATAAGTGTTGTAAAGAATGTTCAAATTCTCGTACTCCACTTGCAAATCATCTTGATTTAGGTAGTCCTGATAATCGGCTAGAAGCTCGGTTCCAGTATCGAAATCGACCTTTTTCTGGGCCTTGGATTTCTCGAGAAATGATTGTTCCGTATATTCAATTTTTAGCAACGAAAACTGGGAGTCGAACTTATAAGATTTGGAAAGCTCATTCAAAATGTACTTGTGCGTCGATGCAAATTTGTTACGGCGAGCCGATTTAAGAAGGGCCAACCCGTTTTCGGGCCTGAGCTGGAGAAGCCGCAAGAGTTTTTTCGTGTATACGGTTTCATCCTCCACATGTTCTCTAAGTTCATGAAATGCGATAAATGGTAAGTGGAATTTCTGTGTGCCAACAGTAATCACGTCTCCGTTCCAAGTGATACCAGAACATGAATCCTTTTTCGTTCCAGCAAGCAAGTCTAAGGAAAGATCGATGATTTTCAAGGCCCACTGCTCGAAAGGATTTCCCGCAGTCTGTTTTATGGTGTAAATGTGAAGCAACACAAAAAACATCTGTTTCTCTGCAAAATATGCCAAAAGACTGTCATTCACCTCATTCTGGCCCAGCCATGCCGTAGATTCTGAATCGACCATCTTGAAAACATCGCTGATACTTTCGCATGTTTCGGTATACATTAATTTCCTGATACCTGCGCGTATAATTTCATCATAAGTTTCGCTCTGAGTGTGTATTTCCCGGATAAGCCATTTGTAGAAAGTATGGTTCTGCTTTATTTTTTCTTCCAGAAGACGGTCTCTTATCTCGAGAAACACTGCCTCAATGTGGAAACTCTCCCACAAATCTCCGTTGACTTCGGAGTAATCCACACAATAGAGCATGAGAAGACGTGGATCGATCCTGTTTTCGCTTAAATGGCTCTCAGAAATGATCTTCTGGACTTGTGAGAATTTCGCCGCAAGAAGAAGCAAAATGACAAACACCGAGTGAAGGAAACTGTCATTGGTAGGAAATTTAGAGAAAAATTCAAGACCATGCTTAATTGCATCCGCAAATTGATCCGGCGATTCTAGCTCAGTAAGTAAATGGCGCAATTCCAGTTCAAGTTCACTGGTTTTCGCTAAACAGAAAAGCTGTTTTCCATCAGAAAACACTGTTTTGCAAACTGTTAGTTGTTTTTGAGGCGACACTTGTTCACGAGAAATGCATGACACCAATGATTGGAGATGCAGAAGCCCCAAATCGGCGATTTTAGTTTCGGTGCCTGAATTCACTATAGCCAATGTGCCATATAATTTGTCGCCTTCTGCCAACGCATTTTCCAGGCCGAGTGAACACACTGTATCAAGAGTTTCCAAAGAACTGAACACGATTTTTTGAGGCAGATCAGGTGCATGCAGAAAAGCTCCCACCAAATATGGCCAGTCCACGGCGAGACCTGTGTACGGATACCCAAGATCCATCCACGGGAGCGTTCCTCGCGTCACATCACCATCAGAATTGATAAACATGGCCATTGACAGCTGCAGATCCGTGCATACTGCAAGCACGTACTCCTCTCGAGGCAATGCAAGATCCTGCGCCAAGTACGGTACAATGCATGGGTCTACGCCTTCGGCAGATGCAGGGTTGTAATCAAAAAGCGGGATTTTACGGGCCTGCTGCATATCCACCACATCGTACCGCTGATCATTGGCCACCAAGCATATGTTACTGTAATGAGCCAGCGTGCCTGTGGCCGAGGAAAGTCCTCGCTTAGCGCCCACATAATTGATATCCCGTAAAAGCTTGATTCCTGTGGGGAAAGGCTGTACAACCCGAAGTTTGGCTGCAGTGTACACAATCACCTTATCACTTTTATTCGATTTGGCGGCAGGCAGTTTTCCCACGCTCAAAAGCAGCATATCCTCGGCCTCCTTGATCTTGCCTATACGACATGGTGTAAGCTCAGGTAAAGTATACAGATGCACGGTTTTCGCTGCTAAAACAAGACACATGGCTGCATCAGGAACAGGTAAAATCTTGTCTATTTTCGAATCAGTGGTAACCTGGGCTTGCAGGATAAGCATGTACAGGTCAGCATCATCAAAAATGTAGAGATGGAAGATTTGGCCCTTTGATGTTCCGATATATAGATTCGCTTCAAACGCAGAGACACAGGATATCGTTTCTGATTCGGCAAGCGGGAGTTCAACTCCAAGCTTCTGGAGGGACCAGCCCACAGGAAGCTTTTGATTGGTGGAAAGCGGTTGAGGGTCTTCCTTTCCTTTAGATTCAGGTTCATTTTTGTATGATGTATCCTTCAGATTATCAGCCTCCTGTATTTTCAGTGTATCAAGTTTTTCAATTTTTTCTCCTGATTTAGACAAGCTTTCGTTTTCTTTTATTTCGTCAACCGTGATACTTTCAGGGATTTCAGGGATATTTTCAGGACTCAAAACGCCTTCGATATCGGTGTTTTGACTCACGTTTACATCATCTTTTTTATGCAATTCTTCACGTGTACCGTCATCAATTATTTCGGTATTTTGGGATTCTTCTCTATCTTGGTCCCCAGATTCCGGTAGTAGATTTGTATTTGGGATTGCCTCGATTTCCTGTACTTCTTCAGCATCAACAGTTCCCTCCTTGTTTCCATAAGGAGAGTCCGAATTTTGGTCCACATTTCGATCAATCGTTTCCTCCAATAACAGATTTATATGTTTATTCTGACTTTTGTTTTCATCTTCCGAGTTCACCGTACTTTTCGTATCAATTTGTTCGATATACTCGTGATCCTTTTGATGTATAGAGACATCAGTGTCGTTTGCCGAACTCCGATCCGAATCGCCCAGAATTTTCACAGAGTCTTCTTTTAATCTTTCTTCGCCTATATCCGTATTTATTTCAGAGACTGGATCCATGTTCTCCTGGTCTGGGTCTTGAGTTAAAAGTATTTGATCATTTATCGAAACTGGCAGGTCACGTGCCCCAGTTTCAATCAGAATTGGCCTATCTGAATCAGGGCCATCGGAAGAAGCCTTACTTTTCAGGCGAGGTCCCTGTTTCTGCTTACGGGATTTCGCCATCCGGTATATATGGAATTGAGTGGATCCTTGTTTATGTTTTTTTTTCGAGTCTGAAAGTTAAGTACGATAACTCGTGATTTGATCTTGTGAGAATGCGGCGCACTGTCGCGAGCCGGGCCGATCTTAGTATTAAATTATTTATACGTGGTGATAGAGATAGGCTAAAAACATAAGAAACTAGGAATTCTTTTTATAATTTTTTTTTTCTTATCAATCTTCCACATTTTAAATACTATTTGAATTGTTTTGAATAGTTTACATTTGAGGCCAAAGAGTAATACCCAGTATTATATGCTAGCATTTAATAAGAACAAACCCTACACAGTGCCTTCATGTGCTGGAAAAAAAGATAAAAAATAGAGCTGAAAAGTTATTAAAAAAACTTATCAAGATCGTCTATAGTTTCTAGAATATTTAGTTCTTCTTCTAAAACAGAAGAATATGCCTATGGAATCAACTTTGCTGGCACTAGTTCATCTGTCAGAGGGGGTAAACTAGGTGGGAACGCCAAATTATCTCTATGGGCCACATACTCTGAATCTGCATAACCCAAAACTTCTTCAATTTGCCGGCTCTTTTTTCCTTTTATCATATCGATTTCCACCGAGCTATAATTGACACGACAATGTCCTACTTCCACGGCATCTGCAAGCGAGGATTTGGCGGTGGGCAAAACACGTATTGAGACACATTCACTCTCATGGAAATTACCCTTTACGGCAATGATACCGGCGGGTAAAAGCCCGGCCCGGTTTTTACGAGTGATGGCTTCAAAGCACCCTTGGTCAATGTATAGTATACCTCTAGTACGAAGTCCATGTAAGAGCCAGAATCTGCGGTCCAGCCTAATTTGGGTGTCACGTGGAAGTCCCAAGAATCGGGTATGAAGAGGGATTTTTCCTGCGGAAATTTCACTCTGGATAAATGCCAACTGAGCATCTGCATTGGCCAAGGGATCGGTGTTTTGGATATTTGCTACAATATCTAAAATGCATTGTGGTTGCAGCGAAAGTGTGATTATCGTGGTCACACCTGCATTCGTAGCAAGTTCAGCAGCAATCAATTTCGTGGTCATTCCGCCAGTGCCCACTTTAGAGCCTGCACCTGAATCCACTGAATCTGTGGCCACGGCCAAATCATCGATATTTTTCACTAATACTACTGGCTGTGCATTTGGGTTAGTACGAGGATTATCGGTATAAAGACACTCAACATCGGTCATTAGGAAAAGATAGTCGGCGTGGATCATTCCTGCAGTAATTGCTGAGAGCGTATCGTTATCGCCGAATTTGATTTCTGCCACACTAAGCGTATCGTTCTCGTTAACTATAGGGATTATTCCCATTTCAAGCAATTGTTGGAGCGTATTAGTAGCGTTTCTAAACTGGGTGAAATCGATAATATCGTTACGAGTAAGCAAAACTTGGGCAATGGGCTGCCCCACCTGCCTAAATAGGTCATCAAAAAGCCCAATAAGCCGTCCTTGACCAATCGAAGCAAGGGCTTGCACTGCAGCCAATTGTTTAGGTTTTTCTTCCATTCCTACCCGTTTCATACCAAACGCAATGGCACCAGAAGACACAATCACAATACGGTGGCCGGCCCGGCGGAGCTTGACTGCGGTTTCCACGATATTCGACATATTGGCGATCCGAGGCTCACGGGTATTTTCGTCTACTAAGGACGACGTTCCTAGCTTGATCACTATAGTGTAGGATTTGGCAGCAGACATGTCAAGGATTGTTGATTCTTATTTTTATCTTTTCCTTTTTTTTTTTTTTGGTAGTCAATGGAAATGAAATTTGAAAAGTCAAAGCAATTGACGCTCCTAATAAAACTCTTTGCACTGAGTTTCAATGATGGGGGATAACTTTCAGATTTCGTTAGACTTTGAGATTTGAGTCACTTGGCCGGGATTCTGGCACGAAGTCCGGATTCGCGCACGATGACTCAGGGCAGCCAACCGAGACAATACAGTGCTGTTTTTGATGACGGGATAAGAAGCTGAGAATAATTAGATAAATACGGTTTTCATAAAAGACTGATTGGCAAAACAAAGAATTCAATATCTCTTCATCCTGGTCAAAACTTGGAAAAAAAATTGATTTGTGATATCCAGAAATTAATAACTGGAGCCTTGAAGAACAAGGAAGATTAGCTAGCTGCGAAAAAAAAAGAGTATCTCCGTAAAGAGAGCCAAAGCTCAATCTCGAAACTAGAATTATAGCTTATAACGAATCCAAAAGTTTAGTAAAGTAATGAACAAAAAAAAAGTTACCAAAAAAACAAAATTTATTGCAACCGACTTGATTTTCCCTTACGCATCTCTAGTGAATTTGCTGGTTCATTTGATTTTGGCCTGTCCTATTAACAGGCAATCTTCGGTGCGACGCGTTTGGCGTAATTTCAAATCCACCAACAATCATACCCCATTTCTCGGTGAACAATTTCTAATAAAACAAGATAAAAAAAAGATTAAAACAAAATTTCGATATAATTGCGATCTCATTTCCCATACCTTCACCCTACAAGTTCCCAATGCCGCTTGTTTTCAATAAATTTCTTCTTTTTGGTGACTCTATCACCGAATACGCCAATAGTCAAGCTGGATTTGCCCTTGCCCCTGCTTTACAGGACCTTTATTCCAGAAAATTGGATGTGGTCACACGCGGATTCAGCGGCTATAATACTGACCAAGGCCTTATTGTTTTGCGGGAAGTTTTGAAGGCAGATAATGCAGCAAATGGAGTGATAAAACTCATGTACATTTTCATGGGCACTAATGATGCTGCCACCACTTTCCAAGGCGTGCCAGCTGAACGCTACTCGCTGAATTTGAAGCAGATGGTGGAAATGGCAAAACATTATGGAATAAAGGTAATTTTGGTCGGCCCAGGATTACATGACCAGGCTTTAGTGAAAGAGGAATTTAAGCCGGAGGAAGGACAAGAATATGTGCCTTTTTCGTCAAATAAAACCACGCGTGTTTATGCTGACGCGGCAAAAACTGTTGCCCGCGAAAATAACGTGCCATTTGTCGACTTATGGACGGCGTTTCAGCAATATGGAGGTTGGACCACGGAAGAACTCTTTTCAGAATCGGCCGATATAAGTGAATTGTTGACTGATGGTATACATTTTACTCCCAGAGCATATGAGGTGTTTTATGACGCTTTGGTTGAAAAACTCGTGGCTCATTACCCGGAATTGGCCCCGCTGCAGCTTAAAATGAAGTGTCCATATTATAGAGATGTGGACTACGATAATATTGAGCAGAGTATTATGGAGTACATCGAGCAGGATACTCCAGACGCTTAATGAAAGCATGAAGTTCTTGCATTTGGTGGAGGTTGCTGGTTCTGTAAAATCCTTAAATTGTAATACACGAGACCCACGACACAACGTAAATGTATGTGAGTGTAAAAGGCTTCGTTTTCAACGGTTTGCAGCAGAAATTTAGATTCTGTCTCTCAAAACAAGAAACGTTTAGTCTCTTGCCGAAGATCGTTTAATTAAAATTGACCATTTATATGGTAACCTCTTTGTAGAATCTTGAGATTATGTTGAGAAACAATTATTTTGATCCAAACCAACACAGTTCCAAAATTGAATGGAAAAGAAAATTCCACTTTCGGGAATAAGAATACCCAAAGCTTTGATGTAGAATACCGCCATGGCTATAACTTGAAAGACGATTGAATAAGTATTTCAGATTTTTAGGTTTCATGTGGAAAGACGCTCATCTCTCGAGGAAAGCTCTTTGCGCATTTTCGATCTTCTTTTCAATTCGAATTTCACGTGTTTTCTCGATTTAATCTCATGATTGGGCTGGAATAAGCTTTGTTGTCACTGGGTACGTTTGTGATGTTCTCCGTTCAAATTAGCAAGCCTGTCTCTCTTCAACTCCTTTTTTGCATTTTAATGAGCTTTGTTCATTGGTTTTGGTAGACGGGATAAGATGTATTTGAAAAGCTCCGATATTCACAAAATCAAAGTAGCTTCTAGAGGTTTTTGAAGAGTAGTTTAATTGGTTTCAATCACGCAAGAAACTAGAAAGTAGTCTACAAGGCCAGTTCAGGAAATCTGAGAGCTATGGGATCGACGAGGAAAAGATTCGAAGAGAAACGCCTAACACTTACGTTGACAGGGGATGTACTGCAAGATTTGAAAATAACACAAACAAAGACAGAAAAAGAAATCATGAACTAAAGTGACTGCCTAAAAGCAATCAAGGGTGAGCAAACGGTCTTTCCAGCCTGCAATTGAGCTTGTTTCTGAACATTCAGGGATAAATCCGGTGAACGTTTGAAGGGAAACTTTACCCATCCTCAATTCCCGTATCTGTGCATCATGCCAAGATTTGATGTTCTTGCATCAAACTGATTTATTGGTACAGTACGAATTGTGATGTTGCTAGCGTGAATTTACGTATTTCTGTTTGGGCCCATTATACCGGAAATCGTATATTCAGCAACTTTAGCACTCCGCACACGAGAATATCGTTGCGGAACTGTAAATGGGTGTTTTGAATTCAAAGGTTACAATAAAGAGATCAAGACGAAAAATATCTTATGGTGAAACTGAAAACGTTGAAGCTAGTGGAGAAATTGAAAGAATGAAAAAAAAAAAAAAAAGAGAAAAAAAAATAGAGAAGGTGTTAGTGTTGGAAATAAGTAGATGACTCACATCTTGATACGAACAGCAAACAAATCAACAATGCATGTCTTAGAATTAAAACAGGTTCTGGAAAACTTTTTTTTTTTTTTTTTTCTTTTTAAAAAAAACAAAAAAGATGCATAGCAATCAAAAGTTTCACCTGCAAGCAACTGTAAATACTATTGCAGAAAAACATACCGGTTATTTCCAGAATTCTGACGCATCTCAAAACCTCACAGAAATTCTCCGTTGCGTGAGGAAAGTTTAACCGTTCCCAGGCTTCCATCTTTCGGATCTGACCAAGCCACCTTCGATTTTCGCAACAAGAAAAAAAAAAAAAAAAAACTTCCGGTGATCAACAACACCAGCAAGCTTGGAGTTTGATTTTTGAAGTATAGATAAGGTCATAAACTTTTGAAATGGGTTTCAGGCTATTTACTAATTTTCGTTTTTGGAAATCCCTTCCTCTTAGTGTCGATGAAAAGTATGGAAAATAGCTATCATCAGAGATAAAACGTAACAAAAAGCAACTAACAAAAAAAAAAAGCCATACTAATGACCAATTTCAAAGTTAAGAAATCAAAATACAAGATGTGTGTATATATTTGTTTTCAACCAGAAGTACAGATATCTTGTTTGGACAAGGACGGTCTTTTTTTTTTCTTCTGCAGGTGATAAATAACGCCTGGCGAGATGACTTATAAATGGGTTTTCGAAAAGCCTTCAAAAGTCACAAACCAGATCACAAATGTTAAAACCCAGCGCAGTGAATCTCAATTTTTTTTTCTTTTTTCAATTTGATGATGCGGTTTCTCATTTCGTTTCGGTAGAAAAACACAGTTCAAAATTCGTAATTTGTGGACTCAAACGCACCTTTAGAGATCGTACTCGGATTAGCTTGTAAAGATTTTCCGAACTCATGGCAACACATGGTACCGGAGATTTTGAGAATGACAGAATTTCATTTATTTTTTATCAAACTTCTGGTGAATTAACAAACCTAAATATTGTTTCCCTTTTCTTTATATCTAAGAAACTTTCCTTTAACTGTCCTTAAATTATGAGGTGAGTTTTGTGAGATAGCACAACAAAAAATCAGAGAAACCCAAGGCTTTCTTTTCGTGGCCAGCACTTATGAATTTTTACAGGATTTACCGGATTTACGGGGTTGTTAAGGGATCGGAAAAGTTAGGTAAAATATCCCTTTTTTTTTTCCAATTCTTTCAAGTTGTGTTCTTCAGCCTAAATCTGGTATTTCGACATTTGAAGATGTTAATTCCCGTGTAATTACTACCCCTATCAATTACCCACTACCCGGCGGATCGAAACACTCGTCATACCTAGGATGAGAAGAAAGTCAGTTCCCCAAATTTGAATATACAAAAAGGAGAGTCTTTGCCGTTGGAATAAAAGCCAGCTATGGACGGACTCCTATATAGTAACTGAAATAGGTGTAACTGATCGTGGGGCTAAAATTGAGATAGGTTAATGTCACGAATTTGTTTTCTGGAAAAATCACAAGGCAAATCTAATTATTCACTTAGAATTCCAATACAGTCATGCTTTTCGGAGATTTGCCACCCTATCAATGACTCTTTTCCCAATGAGTTATGTGACTTGCCACATTCCCCCGCGGTGCATTTCCGTGAGTCTCGAATGACGTCAAGAACAAAACAGTCAAGGAAATCAGAAAGATAATTGTTGGAATCCATAAAATTCTTCATGTGTACTCGACCCCGGGGGAAAAAAAATTTTGGCTTTGAAAAAAAGTCCCTGAATAAGATTTAAGGGAGAAAAAAAGAGGAAAAAGGAGAAAGAAATAGCCGGAAATAAGAATGTCAATCCGGCTATTCTAACCAATTAGACCGCACCTCACCAGGGCTTGCAACCATTTTATAGAAATCCCGCATTTTATTTTATTAGCACAGCAAGCCGCAAGGAGATAAGAGCCCCTGAATATTGAAGGCAAAAAAAGTAGATAAGAGAACAATTCTTTCCATTTTAAAAATTCTTTTTTTTTTTTTGCCTACTCGTTTTATAACGTAATTTTACTCATGAACCAGGAAAAGCAAGACGTGATGTCTCTTACTAACAATGAACAAGGTCCAGCCCCGGCCTACGTATCGGTGGACCTCAGATTTCTCTCCCTTCTTTCTGCTTCTGTTGGAGCAATTTGTGTTGCTACAATTGGAGGCTTTTTGTGTTTCGACACAAACGTGATCCGCCCTTATGCTTTGGGTGGTGCGCTTGAACTTCTTGATTATTCTGTTTACGCAGCCACGCTCATTGCCTTTACCACTTGCCTCTCTAAATTCTCGTTTGGATACAGACGCGTGGTGGATGTGATTCCCAGAGGAAACTCGGGGATTTTGCGCTCGGTGGCGATCGTTGCTATTTTGGCCTGTCTTCGTGGAGGCATAGGAACCAATGCTTATGGAACCATGTGGGATGATTTCCATAAGATTCAAACTCGTGGACAGTCTATTGATACTTCAGCCTAAGTATAGGATCGATCCATGCGATTGTTTTCCACTCTACGGGTGTTCTAGTTTTTGTTTATTGTTTATTGTTTATGAATATCCGTTCTACTGCATAGATATTACTGCTTTTTGTAAGAAGAAAAATCGAAGAAGCTTTTTTTTTTGCTGACCATATAATTTTGTGCGTTTGTGAAACACGTATTGCTTTGAAACGAATATGTATTTCCGTGTATTTGCGTACAACAGCACATTTCATGTCGTGTGAGAGATTGTGATAAATTAAGACCGAAAGCTCAGCCACTTTTGTTACAAGTTTAAAAATAAATGTATTTAGCCGTTGAACGCATTTGATAACTCATAAGGTTTTCATAACTGGGTTTCTTATCTTTCGTGCCGTCTCGTCTTTTTAACTGCTACTCTGTGTTTTACCATGAAATCGAGAATATTATCATTGATATTGAATCAAAAATTCATTTTTTACTCAATTGGCTATAGCCGGTAACTTTTATACTTCCTCTATTGGGAATCACTTCAGCAGCGGAAAAGAAACTGACCCAGATCCATCAAGGTCAAAGATTTTCCACTTCAAAATGTTGCTCAAAATCAATGAAGGGAAAGGAAAAACTTCGTTCAAAAACTCCCTGAATATCCTTCTCTCTAGCTTTCAATGCTCCGCCACTTTAAGACAATAATAGTAGAACCTTTCATATCACGATTAAAGTCTTTCAAGAGAATTTTCGCTTAATGAAAGGCAGAAACTCTACTTCTGATTTAAATCTTGAAAGCACAAAACAATAATACCCGCTTCAATGATTAAAAAGCTCATTAAAAATACATGTTATAATGAGGAGGAAAATGTGCGCCCTCCTTGTGAAGCCCCTTATAAAAAATTTGGGCCTAATGCTTTGCAGAGCAAGAAAAAGAAGGGGTAAAAAGACAAACAATCCTGGACATCATAAAGATGAAATGAGCGCTTAAAGTTGCTCAATTAAAAGGAGACAACAAAAAAAAATTAAAAAAATAAAAAAAAAATTAAAAAAACACCACGTCACATCTGCACATGGCGCACGTCACTGTCAATCTTTAAATAGCAATTGCCCCATGCGCATTCTCACCCCTAAATTTGAACCCAGGCAGCATTCCCGACCTGCCCCATTCGCAGGAAAAAAAAAAAAATCAACAATCCGTAACTTCTCTCCCTCCTTCTTTTTCTTCTTTTCCTTTTCTTTCTCTTTTTCGTTTCTAGTTTTTCTTCACAAATCTCTCCAATATTCCTAAGTAAATATCAGTATGTACCCTGAGAAACAAACAATCCTTGCCTCTGAGCAAATCGAAGAAGGCCAGGAAAACAGGCCAACCATGACGCTTGACTTCCGCCGCATTTCGCTTGCCACTCTTCTTCTGGCCTTGGCCAGCGTGGTGATGGTGGGCGTTTGTCTGGTTTTTGAGCAGTCACAACTCCGCAAACTCGTTTTGGGCGGTGCATTATCTTTGCTTATAAGAGCCGATAACGCCGCTCTGCTTGTGGCGGTGGCCAGTGCAATCTCCCACATTCAAATCGGGTCCCGCCGGTTTGTGGAAGTATTGCCTCGTAAATCCTCGGGACTCATCCGTGTTTTGATGATTGCAGCTGTGGTGGCCTTTCTTCGTGGAAGCATGGAATTCTACGTTCCTGAAAAGATTTACGGTTGGGAACAGACCGATGGTGGTTTGATTGCGGAAATGACCACCGATGTAGCTACTGACTTGGCTAAAGTCGCCACTGAAGCGTAACTTGTTTTTATTTTTTCTTTCTTGTGTGATATTGTTGACTCACTTTTTTATATCTCTTATTTACTGTTTAATGAATATATATTTTCCATGACTCTTGTGAATGTTGAGAAGCCATGTTTTCAACAAATCTACTGATTGTAGGAGTTTCTAGCCTGTTTTATCAGCTGTAATCTTACATTTTATCAAATTTCGAATTTGTCTTCGCCTAACCCGCCAGTCCAGTTCAAACAGAAGTCGCCATCTGAGTTGGCGCAGCTCAAAGAAATCAAAGCTTTTTTTCTACAGTTGACTGAACACTATCAATAATCGTGCCCCTTTTAAAATAAATGCCTTGATAGCATTGAAAGCTTATACCGAGATTTCACTCTTCTCTCAGTTATTTACCAGAGTGTGTGGGGACTGGTTTTAGGGAATGAAGCGTATGATCAGTTTGTCACTTCAAAGCCACACAATCATATGAAAGCTTTTCCTCCAACACTTTAGTAGATAGATGCAATAATCCACCACACAATCCCCAAACTACAACATCTCACTAATTAGAACAATGTTGATTAATGCCAATTCCTCGATTCCCCACCTCATGGGAATTAGAAGAACTGACAAATATATATATATATATATAAAAAAGACAAAATCATACACTCTATACGCGCAACACCACTTAAAGCACAACAGCAGAGGCCAACTTCTTCTTGTAGTCGAGAATCGAGCCCTCCCATCTGGTGGCAGTCTTGTTCTCAATCACGTAAATGTCCTTGGCCACCTTGTCCAACAATCTGAAGTCGTGCGACACAACAACAACACCTCCGTTAAATGCCTTGATAGCGTCGGCAAGCGAGTCAATGGTGGACAAGTCCAAACCGTTAGTAGGCTCATCCAACAAGATCAAGTTAGGGGCCTCGATGGCCAAAAGAGCAAACACAACTCTGGATCTTTGACCCTCGGAAAGAGTGGCCATTTGCGAGGTCTGGCCTTCACCGGTCAAACCGAAACGGCCCAATTGTCCTCTCCAGTACTGGAAGTCCTGCGAGATGCTGGAAAATCTGTCTCTGACGAACTCCAACGGCGTCTTGGTCAAGTCCAATTGGTCTTGCGAGTGCTGAGAGTAAACACCCAACTTGATGTGTGTGTGTTGGATCACTCTACCCTTTTGAGGCACCAATTTACCTTGGAACAAGTTCAACAAGGTGGATTTACCCACACCGTTAGGTCCAACAAGGGCCACACGCGAGTCCATATCAATACCAATGTCCAAGTGCTCGTACAAGTTGTCTTCCTCCTTTCCAGAGTAAGAAAACGACATGTCGTCAAAGGCCAACACTGGAGGAGGCAATTTCTCCACCTCGGGGAATCTGAACGAGAACACCTTGTCAGGGACCACGGGCTGGATCAAACCATCGGCCTCCATCTTGTCCAAAATCTTTTGTCTCGATTTGGCTTGTCTGACCAAGTTGGCATAGGTACCAGCAGAAGCAATAAACTTCTTGATGTGGGCAATCTCATCCTGTTGCTTTTGGTAAGATTTCATCTGGTTGGTCTCCAACTCGGCACGGGTCTTGACGTACGAGTCGTAGTTACCACCATACTGCATGATTGTCTTCATTCTCATGTCAAGCATGTTGGTACACACACCATTAAGGAAATCTTGAGAGTGAGACACCAAAATCAAAGTACGGTCCCATCTCTTAAGGTACTCTTCCAACCACACACAGGCGGCCAAATCCAAGTGAGCAGTGGGGTCATCCAAAAGCAAAAGTGTAGGCTTCACGAAAAGAGCTTTGGCAAGAGCAACACGCATTTTCCATCCACCAGACATGTCCTTGGTCTTCTTGTTGATGGTGACACCGTTGAATCCCAAACCGTGCAAGATAACGGCGGCTCTCGACTCGAAAGTGGAAGGGTCCATGGCATCGATTCTCTCGTACATTGGCTCCAAAGATGGGTGTTCTGGACCTTCTTCAACAATGATTTTCTCGACCTGGTCCTCCATGGCCTTCAAAGCGGCCTCGGCCTCTCTCACGACATACTCCAAGGCAGACCATTCAGAAGGCTCGGCGGGCTCGTTCAAAAGATACACATCAATGTGTTCTGGAATAGGAAACTCACGGGCCGCAAGCGATTTCAAGAAAGTCGACTTACCACATCCGTTTTCTCCCAACAAACCGTATCTTCTGCCAAAATTCAACTCGACGGTCGAGTCCTGGATCAAGTTTTTACCGTGGAACAACAACGACAACGACGAAATCTTGATATCTTTCGAAGTCTCCAATGAGTCTAAGACTCCGGTAGTGACACGGTCAGAAAGTCCGTGCTCATCTTGTTGCAACTTCAATTTGGCAATTTGAGTAGCAGCATCGTCCACCTCTTTTTCCTCGGAATCCTTGATTGCTTGCTTTTTGGTTTTCTTGGTTGTTTTACCTGCAGCAGCCTTAGCAGCCTCTTTTTCGGCACGCTTTTGTTCTCTCTTAGCCTTGGATGAAGACACAGACATATTGGCAAACTTATTTATTTAATTAGTTGGTGACTGGTTATTCTTATTTTTTTCTTTAATTGAATAAGGAAAAAAAAATTCTAATTGAATAAATAAATATGTATGCTTACTGGAGAAAAAAAAAGAAGAAGTGCTAAGAAGAAGGTGCGTTGAAAATTACTTATATCTGTGCGGTGCTCGGTGCAGAGCATCGGCGAGCCTGGCTTGCGGAAGAAAAAAAAAAAAAAAAAAAAAAAAAAAAAATTTGAAAACCACCGAATTCGATAGATGAGGCCTTGTGTGCACGTCTATGACGTTATGCCTCACTGGGCCCTTTATACGGCTTTCGCCTTTTCAGACTCAAAGTTGCGGATTCGGGCAAATTGCTATTTTAAGGAATCAGTGGAGGAATTGATTCATTTTCAAATATTGACAAAAACAAAAAAAAAGTGAATCCTTGTGAAATTCCCCCTTCTACTATGCATTGAAGACACGCCTTTAAAGGAACTAACATTATATGCCCACGAACCATGTAGTTAATGGTCTCCAATAAAAAAAACTTAGTTTTTTTTTTCTGTTGGAAGTTCTGGCTTATTGATAAGCAACATGTAACGATCCACACACGTCAACCAATAAAGCTTGTCAAGAACAAGGATAGAGTCACCCGATGCAATTTCCTATATAGTCACGTGACTATTTTGAAAAAGAAAAGAGAAAACATCTTAATTGCACATTAGACTTCCACCCAAAAGCCAAAGATCTGTTCTGGTTTTATCTTCTAAAGACCTGTTTCTTGAAATCCACCTACTTCTTCTTAAAGATTTTCCTGTACAGTTTCTGTCTATATCTAGATTCTAGTGACCGCTAGCTAATTATGGTTCTGCCACGTCCCGTAAGAAGCAGAAATGCCATGGCCATTATTGGCTACGAGCGTCAATTCAGGAACTCAGTAAAGGTTTTTTTTTTTTTATTGGCTAAATTCCTTTGTATCTTTCGTAAGTATTATGAGGGAAAGAGTCTTTGTTCTTCACCTTGTAAAACATTTCTAGTTTTTCTTTTAATTCTCTCATTTTGCTTAAAATGTTCCTCAAGTGAGAGATAAATATTGAAATGAGATTTGATGGAAATATAGAGGTGAATAGAAGCATTCAGCCAATATTTGGCAGAAGCTTGTCAAATTTTTAAACGCAGTTAATAACTTCTACTTGTTCCCAAGTTTCTTGAATAGGTAAATTTATTGTACACTACGCTATTAGTGAGATGGATCATGCCAACAAAAAGAGATCTAAAATAAATAAACAAACGACTAGAAATAAAAACTTAATAAAAGAAAAAGAAAATTTTGAAGAATAATCTTTTTTATGGACGAAAAAAAAGAAAAGAAAAAACGTCAAGGAATATAATATTAACAGCCGTAGAATCCTTCAATCTATAAAAAAATTATTTCCAAGTCTTTACGTCTTTCTTAGTATGGGCCTGCATATATACCATCAGAGAGTTGAGCTGAGTTGAGCTGAGCTTCGCAGCCATCGATCGATTAAGTGCACGCACAATTTTCAACGCAAAAGTAGGCAGGCCATCGCACTAACGTGAAAATAAAATCGGGACTTTGGGTGTGTTCAAAAATTTGATAGATCATCAAAAGAAAACAAGAATAAACAAAAGTTTTTTTTTTTTCTTTCTCTTTTCCTGCATTGCATACTGGAGGCTGGAAAACTTTGAAATTCTAAAATTAAAAAAAATAAGGAAAAACAAGGAAAAAACAACTCACAGCATAAATGTCGCATCCATACACTACGGTCGATCATTCGGGCCGGTTTCTTGCCAGTGTGATTCCAAAACAAGGTAGAAATGAGGTCCAGTTTTATGCCGTTTCTGAAAACCCAAGCACGCTCATTGAAGAATCCAAAGTCAGCCGTCACGAATTGCAGGTTGACCTGGACATTGTGGCAGTAACGTGGCTCAACGAGAAAGTTAACGTTAACGTTAACAGTGCGGCCAATTCTGGAGCTAAAAACGGGAAAAAAAGACCGAATCCAACCGACTCGTCCCAGGATTCAGGAAACGGCACCACCACGCAATCGGCCCAGGCAAACCAGGCGTCGCTCCTTCTAGCAGTGGCCCTTAGCCTGGGCGAAATCTGGACTTTTTCGCCTCAAAGCGATATGCCGGTGGCTCAAATCGAGGCTCCTGAACCCGTGATTTCGATGACGGCCTCGGCCACAGCTAACCGTGTATGGGCGCTTACGGAATCCGGTCTGGTTTACGAAATCAACGTGCTTGATGCCGAGCCCACGAAAACCATCCGTTTTGGGAAATGGTACCCCGACGTTACGATGATGGGTGCATGCAATTACAAACCGAAAAAGCGCCGTAATGCCCAAGCAGACCCCGAGCTATTTTTCTTGGCATCCTCTCATCTTTACATGGTGGACGGTGCCAAATCTCGTGCATACGTTGCGGCCGAGTTTAATGCTCTGCGTGCCGGTCATAAACACGGTAAAGGTAAAGGTAAAGGTAAAGGCAAAAATGAAGAAGAAGCAGACGATGAAGAAGAAGAAGAGGGAAAAGATAAAAAGGCTCCTGTCACGCATATCCATACTGTATCTGCAGATGGACACATGGTCGTGGTGGCACGTGATCAGCTGCTGCTGCCACTCGAGCTTTACGATATTACCGATTCGAAGAAGCAGCCGGTGTTCTTGCACTGTGTAGGTCAAAATGTGCATGGTTTGCGCTCATTAAACCACGAGTACATTGTGGCACACACCGAAATTGGCGCCGAGCTTTTTGCATTGAGCCAGGTTACTGCATCTGCATCTGCATCTGCATCTGCCAAAAATCCAAAACAAAACAAAATCATGCCTGTGGCCACGGTTTCGCCCGATGTACAAGGGCTTACTTTCGAACACTTGTACTGGTCGGCCGCCCACGGCGTGGTGGGTGTATTTTACGACGGCTTGCAGGCGCAGTTTGCCCGTGTTGCCGAGGATGCAGTGTTTACGGGCTCGTATACTGTTCCTGTGGAATATACCGCATCTGAAGTGCATGATCAAACTACACAGGCCAACGGCGTTCTGGATATTACCTTCACTGCAGGTGAAGGTGAAGAAGAACTTGCAGCTTCAAATCTTCCGGCAAACAAGCTTTTCACCGAACTTGCATCGCTTCTTTTGGCCACGCCAGTGGACTCGCTGGCTGTGGTGGCACTTTGCAAAACCCATTCTGATGATTCTACCGTTAAAGATACCGTGAGACAATTTGCGTACCTGGAACATTATACCGAATTGGTGGAAACCATGTTTACCGTGGTTAGTGCTCGTGTAGCGCGTGATCCATCGCAAAAATCGCCTCTTTCAGTCTGGCTTCGGTGGATGCTTTTGGCTCACGGAGGCCATCTTGCTACGCAGAAACAGTTTGTTGGAAGCTTGCGTTCCTTGCAACAGAGCCTCGATGAAGGTATGCTGTTGATGCCCAAATTGTTGGCGCTTCAAGGTCGTCTCCAATTATTAAAGGCACAGGCTGAACTCAGAAACGCTGTTGCCAATGGAGAATTCGGCCAAGGTACGGGGAGTGACGCTGAGGCAGACGCTCAACAACGTGAGCTCGAGGCTTTAAACGAAACTACATTCAATAACACCACTACCAACATTGAGGAATCGGTGGTTTATGCAAATGGTGAAAATGACGATTTGGACGAGTTTGTTGATGCTGTTTCCGTGCAACCCGACGAGTCCCAAGCACAAATCTCTTTTGAAAACGGCGAGGCGGAGGCAGACGATTCCGAGTGATTGTGTTTGGAAATTCGAGACCCAGCAAAATCACTACGAAAGGAAAAGAGAAAAAAAAAAGAAGAAAAAAGCGAAAAAAAGAAAGTAAAAACACAATCAACCTTGCATGTATGTGAGCCTACCTATCTAGATATTTATCCAATCAGGACTTTAGATACCACCTTAATAAAGCTTGCCCACAATTGAGTATGCGTAGTTTTTTTTTTTTCTTTCTTATTTGTTTCTACGTATCTACTTTCCGAAAAATGCCTAAAAAAATTAATTTCGTTCACAGGTTAGAAATAAGCATATTCTTTTATAAGTATATTTTTCGTCAAGAAACTTCCTAACTTGTCCGTTCAAAGCTTTAACACTGAATATTCTATCCGAACCTTTCCAAGTCACGTGATCACAAAACAAACCCCTATATCCGGGGTCTTTTCTTCAAAAAATTCAACGGTTTGTACAAAACCTTTATTTTTTAAATCCAACCCAACTGATTGACTGAAATTTTATCTAATTCTCTACTTTATTCCCCCTTTTTCTGTGCCTTTTCTTTTTCGTGCTACGGACTTAGCAAGCCGCAATTTTGTCGGCCAATTCCGAGTGCCGCGATGGGCATCGCCGATAAGCTCAAAAAACCTCTCTCGACCCTTTCAATAACCACAATTCCATTTCAAAAAAAAAAAAAAAAACAAGGGTAAGTATTCCGTGAATTTTCTATCTCCAACAAAAATGCCCGAAAAGCTCTATATCTCGTATAATATCGTACACAAACTCTGCCAGAAGGCTGCCGAGGAAATCAAGGCTTCAGGCACCAAAATCGACCTTATCATTGCAATTGGTGGAGGCGGTTTCATCCCCGCACGGATTCTTCGGTCGTTTTTGAAAGACGGCAAGAAAAATATCCCGATTCAAGCAGTCGGATTATCGCTTTACGAGCAAATGGGCAATGCCTCGGAAGAAACAATTGGCAAAGAAGTTGTGCGCACACAATGGATTGATTTTGGCAATTTGAGCCAGCATTTGGACAC
>JAJMKX010000047.1:0-20196 GCA_030569435.1 Metschnikowia koreensis | reverse complement strand
AATTCGAGTTCATCATTCTTCTTACAGCACTCTTACGATTTCCCGGTATAAGATCATCTCCCGTGGCTAATTCATCATTAGAATAGCCTGCACCAGGCACCATCCCACTGGGTAAAGAGCCTGCCGGCTTAAATTTACGCAGTGATGTGATTTCACTCACTGGATTCAACATCACTACCGAAGTTCGTGATAATTGCGATGCTGAAGGTGTTGAGCCGAGATTTGACGTTTGTGGATCGCGAATCATGGGCGGAACTTCACCCGAATGGCCGATTCGAGGCGAACCAGCTGTAGCAAATGAGGTTTGTGAACCCATATGTGGCGAGCCCATGTCATTATCAAAATAACCACTGTTTTGTTGACGCAAGGAAGGGGACGAGACTTTCAATGTGGGCTGATAAAGCGTATAAGTTTCAAGAGTCGAGTTACGAATATCCGATGCATTGGGTAACGATTTCAACGGTAAGTAGTCCTCGGGCGAAAGTGGGGCTTCAGGTGCCATTTGACTTCCACCACCACCATTTGCAGGATTTGGAGCATACTGTTGCTGCACTTGTCCCTGTGGATACGAAGCATTAAACTGCTGGTAAGGATGTACCATGTGGCCGTCTGCAGGGTCCACTGCAAGACCGTCCTCGTAAATCGAGGATGTAGTTGTTTTGCGCTTATCGTACGCAGTATCGGCCCGAAGTTCCGAATTCACTTTAAGCTGGTCCACATCAATTGATGGTAATGGCTGCGAGGCGTCCGCATGGAACTGTCCGTTTTGGCCGTCTTTATCCTTATGTGAGGCCATGGAGTTGGACCGGTCAAAATAAACCTTGTACACGGATTTCATGCGGGCCAATTCCTCTTCTTGTTCCTCAGACATTTTTTTCAGCGTGGCATCAACATCCCCAATTTCCTCATCGTCACTCACGTTCTTCAATAAGTCAAACTGCGAAATCCGCGGCTCTCTTTTAATCGGCGCTGTTTCAGTATTTGCTGCATGTTTATCTTCAAAAGGCGACAGCACATCAAAACTGGGCACGGTGTGTGTATGACTAAGATCGGCGTTTTTCTCGTCTTCGCCATCTGAACTCTCAACATCTTCGACACTTTCCAAATCGGAATCTGGTTGCACTGATTGAACCGGCAAAGATCCTAAATGTTGCGAAAGTCTATAGTTTTTCTTTGAACTGGGCAATGTGGTATTGATGGCCAAGCCACGGGAATTTTCGTTTTCGTTTTCGTACTCCACGCCAAACTGGCTTCCCAGGCTAGGAGACATTTTCGACGTATCGGATTTCTCCTCCGACGTATCTTTAGCATTATAGAACACATCTTGTGCCAACAGAGGGGTGGATTTATTGGGCAACTGCGAATAATCGGAGACCATCATACGAGGCCCGGCAGAGCCAGTTTTAGCGTTCATTTGGCTTACGGAAGCAGGCTTCACCGGCGACATTTTCCCCGTCAGCACTGCGCCGGTGAATGTCAGATAATCGGAGTCGCGTCTTTGATGATAAAACCGCATATCGGTCAGCGACCGGGCAAATTCATGGAGCGATGCCTTTGAGCCAAGCTGGTTCTGGTACGGCAACACAAACGCGTCAACATGGGCACCATCGTCGGGGCCCTTGCGAGACGAAATCGAGCCCAAATCATTTGCCAGTCGGTTTTGAGGTAAATGCATCATTGGATATCCTCCATTTGCTCCGAGCATGTTCACCGATGCCCGATTATGGAAAGGATCCTCTTTGGAAAAAGCAGGGAAATCAGGTAATGCAGTGGCGTCTCCTGTTTCGTCGAAATCAGGGTCATGTTCCATAGCCTCTTTCTTTTCCTTACGATAATTCTTAAACATAAATAAACCCAACACACAGAGAATGAGGAAAACCGGGATTCCGACTCCTAATCCGATCTCGAGGCCATTGCTTGAGGCCGGCTTCTCGCACTGAGAATTGCTGGCGTTTTTGCCCGAACATGAGAATGAAGATGTTGCTGAAGACTGTGCAGTTGTGGTATCAGCAGCTCTTTCTTGTAGCGTTGGCGTTGCGACATGCATTTTTGAAAATTTATACCGATAGTTTTTCTTGCTTTTCAAACTCTCTTATATTTAATTTTTTTTCTAGATCCAGTTGTTTGTTTGACCGTGTGGATCTTGTTTGACTCGGCAGCTGAAGTCTCTGGCTGTGACTGTAAAACAAAACAGGAGAAAGAGAAAAAAAATCAAAAATAAACAAAAACCTTTTTTTTTTTTTTTGGTTCGTCCAATAAAAAGAATTATTGAAAATCAGCGGCTGTCGTCACTTTTATTCCAAAATCGATCCAAGGGGAGATTCGAGTCTGCTGAATCCGTGTGGTTTTTCCGTGGGAAAAAAACTAACGTTTAAAATAAAATAGACAAGTTTTTTTTTTTTTTCTTTTTTTCCAGAAGATCCAAAAGGCTGGTTGGGTCGATATTTAATATTATAAGCGAGTGTAAAGTAAGTTGGATCAACAGGGAGAAAAAAACAAAACAAGAAAGTGCCTTTCTTCGTAGGTTTAAAGCGGTGGATCTCCCGTATTTTCTTCAATCTGAAGGTGATGATTTGGATCTCAAGACGGGACCGGCAAAGACTTCTGGTCCTGCAGATAACACGAAACGCGCTCGGGGATCCCGCGCTTTTTCCCCCAATTTTTTTTTTTTTATTTTTTTTTTTTAACTTCTTGGATCAAAAAAGGTTTATTTTTGTTTTCGCTCACGCCTCGCACACGCGCGTCCCCTTTTCGATAACCCCGGGTCTAGACAAGTTTTTTATGAAGATAAGAGTTGGTTGATTTTTTGAAAGATTGTTTTTTCAAAACATCTTGCACTTTGATTCCGTGAAAAATTCTTATTAATAATCTAAACCACTGCTCTTACAAAATACTACTTTCTTGTTACGTCTTATTCTGAGTTTCCGTCTCGTCGCCAAATCTGTGAACGCGACGCACGAACAATAAGTTCAGGTTCGGGGCGTGGTGAGTTGGGGTTATGTGCAGGCAAGCGAGGCCTCTCCCATTTTCCGTGACAAGAATATGACCGATAATAGGAGAATAAACCGATATTTGGAATGAAGTTTTTGTTATATTTTTCACATGTGTTGATTTCTCGTTTTTTTAGAGTAAATCTCTGGGGTGTTTTTCTTGGATTTTTTTCTTATTAATTCGATTTTTTGTAACATAGAGGCCCACAGGCGTGTGTGCGTTATTCCCAGATTGGGCCACTTGGGCCACTGGCACACCACACGGAAAATTCGCTCTGACCCAGGAATCGACTTATTCACAATAGATAGTGAATTTCTTGATTATTGAATTGTTTTCTTTTTTTTTTTCTATGATAAATTTGTTTTTATCTGACGAAAAGTTTTATAAAAATTGTGACTATGGAACATTATCATTGATTGACATTCCTAAATACTGATGACCCATATTCAATACCTAGGCTCCAAATGTCCAACCGCGCCTCTTTCCCCTATTCTATGAGCGATTACTCCAGACGCTTCTTTTTGCAGTTATCAAAAGTTATTAATCCAATTATATTTATTCTTTTTTTTCTTTTTTCTTTCTCTATAAAATTACCACACTTGCATGGTGTCGTAGAAGTCCACGCGCTTGCCGTTTACCAAATTATTGACCACATGTTTTCTGGTTTGGTCAACAAAAACATCATGGCCACATGCCACAAACGCAGTGGCTCCCTGAGATTCAGTAATATCAGACTTAATTATAGACTCAAGATCTGGTCTGCCTGCTCTGAATTCAATAAATGGTAATCTTGACATTAAGCGTGCCGCATTCTCCTCATTAATTTCTTTCTCTGCTTCGCTATCAGAGTTTTTGCCCGAGCTCTTTCCATCCAAAGAATCGTCACCGTCCTCAAATCTTTCAATGAAAGATTCGTCCAAAGGCGTGTTAAACTGTGTCACGTAAACAACTGTCTCAACTTTAAGACCTTCTAAAGTCTTCAATTCTTCGTAGAACCATTCGATAGTCTTCCAGTGACGAATAACCCAATAAAGCTTCAAATTTTGACCAGTGCCTTTCTTGGCAAGATGCGTGGCACTATAAAATGGACCAGGAATACCGTTTCCTCCAGAAAGATATGAAACTGTCTGATAGTGCTGCAAAGAAGAATTGGGGCCATATGGTCCCTCAACCGAACATTTAATAGAGGCTCTCTGGTCAGGCTGTTTGCTTAAATATTGATAAAGTTGATTAGACATTCCGCCTTTTACCTTGATATAGAACGAAAGCACATTTTCTTCCACAACAGAGTCGACAATTGTGAAAGGGTGAGACTGCCAAAAACAAGACTTTTTGAAAAAGTATATGTATCCAAACGACAATGGGTATGGGTTCCACATGGATGGTCTCGAAACTTTCACTCTCAAGGTTTCTCCGGCAATTAATTGAACATCGGCAGTTCTAATACCAAAATAAGACATTCGCAAAATCCGAACAAGCTTATCTAAAGCCCAAACTGCGGTGGTGGCATACATCATTTGCTGGAAATTCACTTCTTCGACGTGGATCCATACACCGGCAATGAAAAGAGCGGCCAACACATTGTGAGACAACACAAACAACTCGTAATAGTGTTTTCTGATCAACGATAATGAATGAATACACATAATAAGAGAAGCAATGGTAGACACCCATCCCCAACGAATATACCCTCTCGTGTTACGATCATAATACTTTCCCACACCGATTCCGTTGATAATCAAGCCAACAGTATGTACCATCGATAAAATAAAGGTGAGTCTCGCCATCCACTTATGAATAGTATTGAACCTCGCATATGGCCAGCCGGAAACCCACTGCAAAAAGTTGTTTCTTCCTGCGAAAAGCACCATTTGTGGGATCACGTATAAAACAATAATACCGGATCTGTCACCTACTTTCCTGCCCATTTCTGCTGCCCTAGTTTTCCAGTAGTAGTTCGGAGTATCGTGATGGAAATTGGCGGTATTGAAAGCAAGAGCCATGGCAAACCAAACAACAAGATAAATCGTTTCAATTCTAGTAGGGATAACAAATTCAATAAACTTCAAGAATCTACCACGAGTCACCACTTTTTGTCTGCCAAGAGCAGGCATGGTAACATATTTTCTGTAGGTGTTGGAAAACTTGCCATTAAGAGAGTTCACAGTCTTAGGTGCAATAGCACGTACAAAACGAACAACTCCAGCAAACAAAATGAGAACAAACCAGTAAATCATAAGTGCCCATCCGTAATAATTAGCCCGATTGTAATTGTAGTAACGTCCAATAACAGAGTCATATGCACCATTGAGTTTTTTCTGATTCAACTTCACAGGTAAGTTGAAAGGTTTTGTGATGTTAAAGCCGGGGTAACCAGTAGTGTTTTTCACCAAATACTTGGTTGCATTATTGTATGCATCATCAAACTGCTGGATTGTCAAGTTATAAGGTGAGCAAGACTCAATAAATGCCTCCACGCCCACATCTGTAGGCATCAGCTTCAAGCAATGGGCCATAGATCCCAAAGCTTGCTGTAAGCGCACATTGCAGTATCCAACAGTATCTTTTTTCCCGAAATAAAGCACATTTTTCTTCAACAAACCCTCGCAAGCAGTTAAGGCAAGGTCTTTTTTGCGGTAAATTACAACGCCTGGACCCGCCATCACCGTGGCAGCCAACACTAAAGCATAAAGCTTATAAAACAATAACATGATGAAGCTATAGGTGATATCTAAAAAACTTCAAAATGCAAATGCTATTCACAGGGGAATTGGTGCCTCTATTTATAAGCTGAAAGGTCTGGATGGATCTTATTAAGACTGCATCAAATCGGCTAAATGCTTTTCCTTTGCATCAACGGGCATTACTTTCATTCGAAGGAATATGGAAAAAATCACAAAGTTTTCAGGTAAATTTTGTGCAGAATCAACTAGCCTGGCTTACGGTGATCCTGCCACTTAATTTACGGATCTTTGGCTTGATGGAAGTCAAGATTTCATTCTTTATTCATCGATCGAGGTCAACGATAATTCATCAGAAAACAATTTATCTCAACCATCAGACAGGCCATTCCTGTGCCAATTAAGCATAATTTCTGGGCATTCTTTTACCAACCAATCAAGGCTTGTGCATGAAAAAGAATTCTCTTCTAAGAATAGGTTTGAAAACGAAAGATTTTGTTACTTAAAGGGAACCTTCAAGTTGCAAAAGCTTACTCCGAATCGAGAATTATGGCAAGGAAGTTCGGAGCCAGTCATGACTTATAACTACAAAATACAATGAAGTATTATAAATTCTGGTTAATTTCGGTTTGAATAAGTGGCAATCAAAGCAAGGCGGGAGCGAGCGGGTTCTCAAGGCGGTAAAAATTGCCAGTTGGGCATGAGATTCTCCAATTGCTCGGGATATCTTTAAACTCCGAGTGAGAGAAATATCTTGCTACTCCTTGTTTTGAATAAAAAAGTGCCCTCGAAATTCAAGTAATGTGGGTGATTTAGTCTGTCAAAGAGTGTATTTTTGCAGATCATCTTTCTTACTTAATAAGTCAAACATCGGACCAGGTGCAAGGGAACAGTCCAATAAATCAAACTCAGTTTTTATCTATTTTATCTACCTTTTTTTTTCTATTCTTTTTTTTGCCGGAGACAAGAAAAAAAAAGTATATCCGAGACTAGTTTTTATTCTTGGCAATGCCAAAGGAAAAAAAAAAGTTTCTTACGTTACCTCCTCTCATATTCTTAGAATAAATGTTCAATTATTGAGGAAGCTTTCAGCGTGAAAAGAATGATAAGCATCCAAAACTTTTATACATCAAGCTTCCAGATTTAATTTCTTTTCACGCTTCACATAAGTATGGGATAATTTTGGCCCGAGCTATTTGTTTCGCATTTGCCGCTTGACTAATATTGCCAAGAATTTAATGGTACTTACGTACCTGAAAGTGGGGGCACAGTTTTCAAAAGGAGAATTGTCTGTGTCTGATTGGTTGAGATTTGATCCTGGCCTTTCAAAAAAAAAAAAAAAAAAAAAAAAACAGGAAAAAATTGAGAAGCAAAATGTAGCTCCATCCTCAGGGACACCATAAAATCTTTAAGGCATTGGTGTGCATCAATTTAAAGGCTCACTGACTCAGTAGATTCGTTTCTAGAGCATTTTCTTTTAGGGCAATCTGGCAATCAATTGCTAGGGATCTCTCATAAAAAAAAAATTGAAACGGAGAATGTGTCTGAGGTTATGTCGAAAATCTTCATAATCCATCAAGATCTGTCTTCTGTCATTATTGAATGAAAAGGAGTGTGGGAAAGATTAATCGGGAGTGGGTAAGTCTGCTGTAGTTTTTGGTAGGATTTCTTCCCGGCCTTTTTACTTGAATAAATCTCAAATTTCTTGATATTTTCTTAATGGCTTTCTCCCCCAAAATTTCCGCCCTCAAAATTATGGATCCTTATGGGAAGCCTTGAAATCTGATCATGATTTCGAGCTTACACATTAGAGGAATCCTCCCGCTATTTTCACGCATCCCAGGTTTTAAGCGTATTTGGGCAGCTGTAAATTATCCCGTCATATTTCTTATATTTCTTTACACTGAACCTATAATTTCCTTTGTATTACTTATAAAATTTGTTCACGAATATAAAATTACCACACTTGCATGGTGTCGTGGAAATCGACACGCTTGCCGTTCTCCAAGTTGTTAATCACGGTTTTTCTGGACTTGTCCACAAACAGATCGTGACCGCAGGCCACGAAAGCAATGGAGCCAGTGGATTCGGCAATATCGGTTTTCACAATAGCCTCAAGATCTGGTCTGCCAGCTCTGAACTCGACAAAGTGCAACTTCGACATAACACGGGCAGCATGTTCTTGGTTGATTTCCTTTTCGGTCTCGTTTCCAGAGTCCTTCTCCGAGCTCTTAGCATCAGAAGATTCCTCGCCTTCAGTGAATTTCTCAATGAAGGACTCGTCCAAAGGCGTGTCAAATTGTGTAACGTAAACAATTGGCTCGACGTTGAGGCCTTGCAAGCTCATGAGCTCCTCGTAGAACCATTCAATGGTCTTCCAGTGACGGATAACCCAGTAAAGCTTCAATTTCTGGCCAGTGCCCTTCTTAGCAAGATGGGTGGCACTGTGGAATGGACCTGGAACACCGTTACCTCCAGAAAGATAAGACACAGAGTCATAATGTTGCAACGAAGGGCTTGGGCCATATGGACCCTCGACCGAACACTTGATCGAGGCTCTTTGGTCAGGTTGTTTGCTCAAGTATTGGTAGAGTTGATTAGACATACCACCCTTCACCTTAATGTAGAAAGAAATGACGTTTTTCTCAACCACAGAGTCGACGATAGTGAATGGGTGCGATTGCCAGAAACAAGAAGCTCTGAAGAAATAAATGTATCCAACAGACAATGGGTAGGTTTTCCAGTAAGAAGGTCTGGGGATCTTGACTTTCAAAGTCTCGCCAGCAATCAATTGCACGTCAGCTGTTCTCACACCAAAGTAGGCCATTCTCACAAGTCTAAGAACTTTATCGAAAGCCCAAACAGCAGTAGTGGCATACATAAATTGCTGGAAGTTGGCGTCACTAGCATGAAGCCACACGCCGGCCACAAAAATGGCACCCATGACATTGTGAGCCAAAACAAACATTTCATAGTTGTTTTTTCTAATGATAGACATGGAGTGGAAAAGCATGATCGCTGCAGCAATAAGAGCAACGTAACCCCAACGCACAAATGGCTCATCATTACGCGCGTCGTACTTACCAATACCCTTACCGTTGTAAGTCATACCAACAGCATGGACCATCATCAAAATAAACGAGATTCTGGCCATCCACTGATGGATGAGGTTGAATCTAGCGAACGACCAACCAGAAATCCATTGCAAAAAGTTGTTTCTGCCGGCAAAGAGCACAAATTGTGGAATCAAGTACAAAACCATGATACCGGTTCTGTCGGCAATTTTTCTACCCATTTCAGCAGACTTGACTGTCCAAATGATGTTGGGCGAATCGTGATGGAAGTTAGCAGTGTTAAAAGCAAGGGCCATGGCAAACCAAGCAACAAGATAGATGGTCTCAATTCTGGTAGGGATAACAAACTCAATAACCTTCAAGAATCTTCCACGAGTCACGACTTTTTCTCTACCAAGAGCAGGCATGGTAATGTACTTTCTGTAAGCGTTAGAGAATTTTCCATTGAGCGAACTCACAGTCTTTGGGGCCATGGCAGTGATCAATCTGAGAGCACCAGCGAAAAGAATAAGAGCCATCCAGTATGTGATAAGGGCCCATCCATAGTAATTGGCTCTGTTGTAGTTGTACCAACGACCAACAGTAGAGTCATATGCACCAATAAGTTTCTTTTGAGGAACCTTCACAGGTCTATTGAAAGGTTTACTGATGTTGAAACCAGGGTAACCGGTAGTGTTAGTAACCAAAAATTTGGTGGCATTATTGTAGGAATCCTCGAATTGCTGCATTGTCAAGTTGTAAGGAGCACAAGACTCAACAAAAGAATGAACACCTTCTTGGTGAGGCAACAGCTTCAAGCAGTAAGCCATCGTTCCCAATGCCTGCTGCAATTTGACATTACAGTATCCGACTTTGTCTTTGCTACCGAAGTAAAGAACCGTCTTCTTCAAAACGGCCTTACAGGCTTGGACTGCAAGATCATCCTTGCGATAAATAACAACTCCATCATCGGCTAAAGCCGTAGCGGCAAACGCCAAAGCTGTGAGCTTTGTGAGTGACACCATAGTATAAATAAAGAGGAATTAACTGTTTAAGAAGAGTCAGGAAAAAGTTTTCACCCAAAATTGGGCGGATTCCGGGCCTTTTTATTGAGACGGGGTATTTGATTAACCTAAAGCCATACTGCATGAGCCATTCCAGCATCCCGAAATACCCATATGCGCAGACTGTGTATACTATATGCAATCTTTACATATGCAAGTTTCGGCGCGGATCGATGAGATAAGATTAGTGCCTTCACGAAAAATAAAGAAAGCTAACTGATGTCTATAGTCAAGGCCAGTTCTCTTTCTTCAAATTTTATTGTACTCTAGCACGGGTAATTTGACTCTCATTTTCAATACTTTCATTCAAAAAAAAATCCCCCTTTTTTGGAGCAAATTCCCGAGAAACTGCATAAAGTTATCTTAGGCATCAAACCGGACTTTATCCAGGAAAAATGCAAGATTTTCGCGCTCGAAAGGCCAGTTCGTTGATTGGCTAGAACAACACGAAAAAGTTACGGCGCGGGTGTCCAAAGCAAAGTGCCTTGTTCGGATATATCGGAATGCGGTTATACAGCAATGGTTATAAGTTTCGCTGTTGTAAGGGGAAACTTTCTTGTTGTCTCATCTAGAATTAAACCTGTCAAATATGACAGCTAAGCATGAAGTCACATGTAGATATTACCGCTCACACATCAAAATGATACTAACGAGATTATAACACACTGAATGATTTTTTTTTTGGAATGCTAGTAAAGAAAAAAGTTCTCGCCGGGCTGTAAAATATTCCCCCCACGCCCCACCCAATTCCTCTTGCGACGGCGCTCTAGGACCAATGCATGCCTACGTAATAAAATGCGAAACCCAACCTTACGATCGACTGTCTCGTTTCTTTTTTTTTTTTTTCGTCAAATGAAAAATCCATAAAATATGGTCTTGAGTAGCTCCCCAAATGTCTTTCTTATCTATCTTATTACTTCTAATAGTCTTAAAAATACGGAAGTGTTAATAGGAAAAAGAGTTGAATGAGAAAAGATATGAACTACGCGTTTCACGCCCAGGGAAGGGGGTGATGCCTTGACTCACACCACCCAAAAAAAGAGGTAAAAAAAAGCCGCCAAATTTATCAAATTTATCTACACGCAAACTTCTGCATATACATGCACGACATGGGAGCAAAAAAAAATTTTCCGGTAATTCTTTTTCAGTACTCCCGCGCCAAATTCCACCCGGTAACGCCTTACCAGCTTTGCGAAAAGTGCAGATAAATGCAGGCTATATTTGCCGCTACGCGTCTCTGTGCGAGGAGGTGTGGTGCATGGGTAATATATGCAGTTTATGAGTTAAGATTCAGCGAATGGGGCGGGCGCTGAATGCACGAATCTGGAAAAATCCAAACAATGCCGCCCACTTCAGGCACGAAAAATAAAAAGTCCACCAGCTTGCGCAACTGTGACAAGAAAACAATTACTAGGAGAAACATAGTGAAACGCTATTGTTTTTTCTTGACTTTTTTTTTTTTTTTTTCTGGCTAACTCACAATGGAAAGATTTCATGAATTTTAGGGTATTTTTTTTTCGTCAATTTTCATTACGTATCTCGCTCCTTACCATATCGTAAAATAGAGGTCCAACTTGGTTGCTCGGGCAAAAAAAATTGCTCGTTTGTCACTGGCTACTTTCATGCTGCATCATAGTAGAACGTGCATTGACGTTTCAAAAATGCTTACTAATTAACTCCGTATATTAGTAAAAATGATAACGGGATAAAGTATGCGCCGGGTATTCCGGATAATGGGAGAGTCTGTAGTAGTCAACCCAGGGAAAATTATTAGCAAGTTCCGTGAACGGCTTTCTCCGCGACGCGGCGTAGTTATCACATTATCTAGATGATCAGTCATTTATTAAAGTTCTTTTCCTTTTTGACACTTTGACAGATAATCGTGCGTATCAATCAAGAAAAAAAAATTGCTTGTGTGGAACTGCCAAGATCGCTTATCGCTGTGGAAACCTGGGGGGTTTTCCAAATATCCCTAACCCCTGAAGTTTTGGAATGTCTTGGCGGATTGGGAATGCACAGGAGTGTTTTTTTTTTCTCCGAATTTCGGTCTCGTCATTTTGGTACCGCACGACCACGTAAAAGCCTTGTACTTTTGGCTCACCTAGAATTAACTGGATTAAGTTATCAAACATAAACAGTTGTTCTTTTTTGAGAATATTCATAAGGAAATATTATTTAAAGAAAAGGATTTTCTTTATTCGTAGTTATAATATCAATTTCGAAATTTTCACGCAAATGGGAAAATCAGCAAATTGCCGGTTCTGTATACATGAATCATAATGACGTGGTTTCATACCAGCTATAATTGAAGAGTAGATATAGAGAAAAACGTCTGCTTTCAGCAAAAAGAAGGCATTCAATCATCAAGAGTCATATATTTGCCCATCGTCTCAGTCAAACATCGAAGAAAATATATTTTATCTGGACTTTGGAATTCGACTGCTGATAAGGCTTTTTGCAAATCTTCATTGAACGCAAAAAGCATGCTGTGCAGAAGTTCGATCCAAGCGAGGAATTGAACAGATTAAACCACTATGTGGACTTTCCAGTACCTCAATGAACGGAGAAAATTAAAATCAAAAGAGCCACGAACCCTTAACCGTCATTTTGAAAACGCCAGCATTCCCAAAACATTGAGCCCTTTAATCCAGAAGCTTCAACGTATAAAATCACAATTGTAAATCTCTAAGCTGGGCCTCAAGCTCCAATTCCTCGTCTGCTAAGAAATCCTCAAATTGCTCTTCCAATTCTGCCAAATACTGCGGGTCATTAATATCTGGAGGTCTCGAATCTAGCGCTCCACTTTCTCTATCATAAATATTCTGATTCTTAGCACCCAAATGGCCTGCTGCAAGATCCTGTTGCTTTTCCTGTTGCGCTTCGTATTCTTCCTGCAAAAGAAATTCCAAACTCGTTTCTAGCAGTTCTGCTTGTTCCTGAAGTACTCTGAGACGCGTTTTCACGTCCTCATCATGCACGGTTTTTTCTCGGCTAAGCTCCTGACGCCCCTGCCGTATTTCCTCTCTTTTTTGCTTGATTTGTTCCCGGAGTTTGTGCCGTTGATCTGTATTTGTGGCCATTTTTATCGGCGACAGCATTGGCTGATAAAGCCTGCTGGCACGTGCTCGCTGTCTATCTTCTATTACATCGAAACTGCCGAGTTCCCTTGTGGGAGAGCTGTGCCAGTGTTTCAGCATCATACTCTGTGATTAAATTTTCCTTTGTTGTCAAAATTTTTAGAATACTAATCGCGATTTTGGAGTTGTGTTGAGTTGCAATAATGATTTTGTAATGCGGAAGAGATGGCCTGCTGCTGCTGCTGCTGCTCCACGCGTATAATTTACGGAGAGTCACGTGCTACCCCACACGCGTCACGCTGAACACTGCCTTTCATTTTTTAAGAAGAGAAAATTTGCCCTTTCGAGACATTTGGGCCTCAAGCAGCGTTGATAAATCAACCTGGTTTATTTTGATTATCTGTGTAACGAGAGAACTTTTCGCTTAGTTTTACTTTTTACACATGTTCCTGATGATATCTTTGCTGCTACACGCGTGTGCGTCGCAATGAATTCATTATCTTTTTTCGGAGCACGGTGAATATTTTAAAATCATGTAAACTAAGTGCAAATGACGAAGTTGACGCTTATTTTCTTTCTCATCTATTTTGACCCTTCAATCCAATATTCCCATCAATTATTTCGTGTTTAGTCGATCTGCATGTTTGTATGCATAAAACGCGCTCGCGAGCGTCTCTAGATCGCCTCGGAAAATAGAGATGATAGACTATACCCCATCCCACATGCACAAACCACAAGCTTCTATCTGAAAAGAGTCCTTGCTTTACTTATCATTTATCCATATTTTATAAATAAAGGTGAACAAAAACATATCTAGAAAAAATAAATAGATTGGCAAATGATCGACTCCGATTTCGAATTTGATGAGGGTGATGAAGATTTCATGGACTTATTAGGTGAGGCTATTGATATATTTGTCCCACAAATCTTCCAGGAAAACCTTGAAGCTGATGGAAAAACGCATGTCCGAAAACATGCGCCTGTGTCGGAAATGAGCGAAAGACAAATCGAGTCTTTTCTCGATGTAGTCAAAGAATGCTTGGGGCCTTTCTACAAGAAGCACAAGGGCCCCGATTGGGCAAGCGAAAAATTACTTGAAATGTCAGAGCTGGGGTTGATATATATATGGTACGAAAATGAGGGCGAAATCTCGTGTTTCTTATCCATGATGATAGTGCTCGAAGCTGTGGGCAAAACATTATACTTGTATGAGATCCAAGTTTTGCCAAAATTCCAAGGGCTTCATCTAGGAGCACGTCTCATCAATGATTTCCACAAATGTGGGAAAATTCTCAATGAAATATCCCAAAATGCAGATCTGGCATTACAGAACCATTTCTCCTGTCTGGCTACAGGCCTAACTGTATTTTCGGATAATGAAAGGGCACTCAAGTGGTATTTTAAACTTGGCTATGATTTCTCGCGGGACTCTCCATATGACAGACGGCTTCGAGATGGGAAAATCATAAAGCCCTCCTTCTACATATTGACTAGATCTATAGACTAGTTTTTCATAATTTTACAATTCTTAAAAAAAAAAAATTATCAATACATTTATTTTCATTTTTTTAATCAGTAAAGAGGTCAATCACTTCTTTAAGCGCTCACTCTACTTTGTCTCCATGACATTAACATACCGTCTTTTGCCTCTGCGGCCCGCCGCTGATGATGGGCCCTTATTCAAATTAAGAAGATCGTCCAATCCTGCGTTTGCTAAGTTTGGTCTAGGTGCCGCAGGCTCGGGTGCAGTCTTGCTAGGGGTCTTGGTGACTGAGGCCCTTCTGCCACCTATTGTGCTAGGAACCGCACTTGGTCCTCTCATAGGGGCAGGAGCAGCGATAGCTGGAGCTTCTCCGTTTGGCTTCTCAGTCTGGATCTTCTTCTTTGGAGGTGGAGGTGGTGCTGCTTCTTTGAGTTGTTCCTCCAAAGGACGACTGCTATCAATCCATCTCTTATGCTTTTCGTCATATTTGAAAGTGTTGGCTTTTCCCAACTTAGCTCTAATGGGCTTAGGCTTGTCGTCATTCTTCTTATTGCCAAGCCAGCCTTTGAACCAGCCACTTTCAGCATTTTCCCCGCCTCCTCTTCTACTCATTTCCTCTTGTATCTTCTGCTTCGCATCTGCCATGTCCTTCTTTCTTGCTGCGCTCTTCAGACTTTGGACTTCGTCCTCCTCTTCTTCTTCGGGAACGGGAACATAGTCAAGAACGGTATCGTCTTTCACCTCGTATTGTTGATACAATGCAGACTGTTGCGATTGAGAGAGTCTGCTGGAATACAAACCAGTATGGCCAATAACAGAGTTCGCTCTAGTTGTGTACTCCGGAGATCCTGGAATAGGGAATTCGTCAAAGCCATTCAGAATATGTGTATCCGCGCTAGCTCTCTTTGGCTCTTGGTAAGGATTGACAAAACCTGGTTTGAAACTGTTTTCTGGAGAACCCGGACCATTTAAAATCAAGGCTGCGCGTGGCACGTCATCCTGGTCATCTGCATCCTCTTGATTGCTTGCATCAAAGCTAGTATCAATGTTAGCGGGTAAGGGCTTGGATACAGGAGCATATGGGTTGCGCTTCTCCCTCTGACTGGCACCTCTCTGTCTACTTGCAGTAGGGGTTCTTGGAACTTTCGTAACACTAGGAGGATGAGGTGGCTGAAGCTGAGAAGCACTTTCAGATGGACGGTCTTCTGACTCAATCACATTTGCTTCCTTAGAATCATCTGTATCCACAGGCACAACATTTGCTTTCACATTATCCTCTGACTTCAAGTTTTCAACTGCCATATTAGCTTCAGTCTGCTGCCTGTCATCCAACATGTCCGAGAAAGGGGTACCACTGGCCATGCCTGCAAGATTCTCATCTGCAGCTTTAGGCTCGATTCTGTACCTATTGGTGGATGCTGCAGAGGCTGCTGCACCAGGACCATACCTGTTGGTTCCCTTATTGTTTCTTCTCTGCTCATTGGGTGCATAAGGATTGACTTTCTTCGGAGCAGCCAAGTTTTGCGCAGGGGCTTCTGTTTGTGGTGCAGGAGGGCCCGCTGGTTGATCTTGAATTGGAACCTCGCTTTTGAATGGCTCAGCTTCGGAACCGTTCTCTGCATTTGAAATCTCTTCGGGATCGGCTTCCGCATGCACATCTTCAGAATTACTCAGTACACTTACCAGACCCTCTGACACGTTATCCTGGTACTCTTTTGGTTTGATAGGAATCTCAACTGGGCCTGAAGCAGTTTCTTCTTCTTCCTTCTGCAAGCTCAAGTTTGACTCACGACGCTTCAGTAAGGGAGACCGAGAAGGGTCAAATGAAACACTCTGATGAGACGAAGTCCGTGAGTGGCCATTGACTGATCGGATATGATGTCCAGAATCTTGATGTTGACTTTCATACGGTTTAGCAAGAGATACAACGGGTTTAGCTGGCGATTGTGCACCTGTACCAGCTCCGTGACTAACGGCATTTTGCGAAACAATAGACAGGGCAGACAATTGGGCTGCACGATTGGCATAGACTTGCTTTCTCGGATTCAAAATTTGCTTAGGGGGAGCACTGTGAGTGTTTCCTGGTAAACTCTCATGTTTGTTGTCAGCATGTGAGTCCAACAAGTTAATGCTACTCAGCGACCCCATCTGAGGATGATACCTACCCACAGGAGCTCCACTCGTGCTATTATTTCCAGGTCCATGGATTTGTGTATTCATCAGAGGAGCCTGCGGTGTGACTTGTGCCTGATTTGGAGCGTACTTTTGTGGAGCATGGCGATTCTGTCTTTGGGAAGGACTCGAAAACTCAGTTGGAGGAGCACTAGCAAGCTGCGGAGGCCCCACGAAGCTGTCGGACCTGTGGAATCCCACTGAGGTTACATCCAACATTGAGCTTTTGCGGGAAATATTTGGGCTAAACTTGCTAAAAACACCCTTTTCTCCTGACTTAGTATTTGGATCATCACCGCCAATAAATTTGTCTAATTGACCCCAAACCTTATCCAAGTTAACCTTACTCAACTTCGTACCAAGCCATCCGGATTCGCTCGATGAACAATCTGACAATCTTACCAACAAACTCTTGAAATCCGCAGACACATTTGGGGTTACAAATGGAGATTTTCCAAGTGTCTTCATCACGCTTCCAATGTGATCACAGTATTTCCTCGAAACGGCAAAGTGGCCCATGTCCGCCAAAACTTGTGCGCGCTTAATCTTCGCAGGGAGCAAGTCGGGCAATCCGGTGGGCGGAATTGATGCTGAGCTTATCGAAGACATTGAAAGAACATACTCATAAACCTCACTGTACACAGATGTCAGTGTGAACGAGCCAATCATTGAAAATACAGCACCGTTCTGCAATGCCACTCTCGATAAAATCAAACCAGCCAACATAAAACAAATCTCGCTGGCGCACACTAAACCAGACTTACCCAAGAAATTTCCAAAGTCCACCAAAAACTCCGTGCTAGCCGCATTTATAATTGCAGCAGAAATAATTTCACGGTAATGAGATTTAGCAAATTCTGCCTCGCTAGCAACGTTTGCAAAATCATCAATAACACTCTTGGTATTTCCAACAAAAATCTTCAACAAAAGAGGCATCAAATGCTGCACTCTGGTATTTTGATTGGTTTGGAAAGGAAAACTGATCCTAGCATAATCTGAACAAACTTTTCTAAAAGTCTCCTGCCCAAGAGATTGGGCAATAATGAAAGCAATAGCCCAGTCTTGTTTTGATATAGCATAATCCAAAGCACCTGCTCTATTTCCTGCTTGTACCAAAGCCCACACAGTATTTATTCCATTATTGTCAAGTTTGAATGCATTAGCAGAAAGACCAGGCGCTGTTCCTGCTCTAAATCCAGAGTTGGGATCATGAGTGAATGAAAAGTCAACATTGGGAGTCAAGATAGAAGCCCACTTCTTGTGAAGTGCCAAGGATGCGAATTCACCATCATTTTGAACCAAGGCATAGAGAAGCTCATTAATGAGCAATTCATCCGCCTTCGAAAAATCGCACCGCAACTTTGCGATATTCTTTTCGAGCCAAACCTCGATGTCTTTCCGCTTAGATTTGGATCTTGACAATGGCCCGGGAAAGTCGGGGAAAACCTCCACACCAGGGGCGATATCAGATACCTTTGCGACTTTAACAATTCTTTGCGGCAATTCAAACCCATTTCCGAAATGCGGAATAAACGATACCACATGATCAGAAGGACCCCAAGTAAAAATTGGAAATTGTCTGCGGAGAAGAGCCTCAGGATTTTCAACCTTTTCGGTAACCTGACTAATGGTAGGCAAAGCTGTTCTGGCATTTGATTTACCCCGTTTTCTCACACCTGGCAAGCTCATCGAGGTCAATGCATTATTTGGAGATGTAACCTGACCTGACCCACCTTGGTTGACTGGAGCATAAGGATTGCCTTCTCTTGCGTTACCGCCAATTAAAGAACTCGTCCTCGAATGCGTACGAGCAGCCGGTCCGTACGGACCAGCATTTGGAACGTACGGGCTCAAAGATGAGTTCTTTTCATTACTCTTCGCCACATTAGTATTGACTCTTGGAGCCCTGTTAACAGAAGGGGCGGTAATCTCTTGCGCAGACGGAACAGGTTGAGATACACCAATTTGAGGCAAAGCATTTGGCACAGCCTGGCCGTTCTGTGGGGCCTGTAATTGACCAAGCTGTTGAGATAGAGGTGCCGTTGCAAATTGATTAGGTGGCATGAAAGCACCACTTTGATGTGGCAAAGGCGCTGAAGCATATTGACTTGGCGGAGCCACTGGACCACTCGGGGCACTTTGAATCTGACCAGGTTGCTGAGGCAAAGGCGCCGGAGCATACTGGTTTGGGGGCATCACCGGACCATTCTGCAAATTCTGAAACTGGCCATTTTGTTGAGGAAAATTTGGTGGAGCATACTGATTCACTGCCACAGGCGGAATATTGTTGCCAGACTGAGGCCCACCCGAAATTTGGCGGTTTGTAGCCTGTAAGTTTATTCCAGGAGGTGGCAATACACCCGCCTTCATCGGAACAGGCGTGTTACTATGCTGGGGTGGTCTTATTGCTGGTCCACCTGCTGGTTGATACTTACTTGGCGCACCTGCCGCGCGATCAGGAATACCTGGAACTTGCTGCTGTTGAACAGACAAACCAACCTTTGGAGCCAAGGAGGCGTAAGGATTCTTTGGAGATTTGATAGGCAAGGTCGCTGAGAGTTCCTGGGTAAGTGCCGGAGGCTGTGGCAACTTCGGACTGGCACTAATTGCTGCCGGTGCTGCCCGCTTCAGTTTATTTGCTGGCTTGGGCAAAGATACTGGCAAGTCCTCAAAAAATGGCTTGATGCTCCCACCATTTCCTGTACTAGATTGCGCATTGCTCAGAACAGTACCTTGGGCAACTGCGGGCGTGGCATTCCGGGAATGAATACTCGTCAGTGGCGCCCTTGCAGCCGGTTTAGGCTTCTGCGTAGCAAACTCAACTGGGAAGTCATAGGCATCATTCTTTCGAGTATCAGGCGCTGGTGCTGCTTCGGCTGTTTGCGTCAACTTACTGGGTATAATGTTGTGTGAAGGAGGTGGCACAAACGCATTTCTTGGAGCCGTTGGTTGAGGTGCATACTGAGAAACAGGCTTTACAGCTTCGGCAGGCTTCGAATACTTGCTGGCAAAACTTGTCTTTGGGGCTGTAGGTTTTTGGACTGCAGGCGTTGGCTCAGCTGGCGCATGTGGAGGCAGGAACTCAGGTTCGTCGTCCAAGAAGTCATCGTCCAATAAAAGATCATCGTCCAAGTCTAAAAGCTCCAAAGCCTTCGCCCTTTTATCGTCAAGCGTAGAACTCATTACGTTCTCTGTATTTTTGAGATCAATTGAAGGCACGTCTGAATTCTCGAAAAACATGCGACTCCCTGTACCAGCTTCTTGGTTTGTAGCTCCATCAAACTGTGTATGACTTTGCAACTCGTTCTTTCCAGTAGCTTCTGAAGAATTTTGGTTTACAGAAGGCCAAGGCGTTTGCTGAGGTACACCGTGCTCCTCATCTTCCTGGTTCTCTATAGGCCCGTTTGGCAGTTTTGGGTTATACTGAATCGAAAGTCCTTCGCTTTGTTGAATCGAAAGTTCCGTAGGCTGATCTTCCCATTCAGAGGTCTCGTTTGCTTGCAGCAGAGGTTGGACATCAGCAGCAGGAAGCAATGACCCAATTCCAGGAATGCTTATCTTCCTTTCCTGCTCAAAATAACCGCCATGATCTGCTCCAACATGGTGATCTTCAGATGCGATAGTGTGGTTATCATGCATCCAGTTTTCGACCTCAGCCGGCAGTTGGTGAGAGGC
>JAJMKX010000046.1:0-21528 GCA_030569435.1 Metschnikowia koreensis | reverse complement strand
CATCTATCACGTCCCCTTCCACTAGGTAGAATTCCAGAGAATAAGTTTGACAAACCACATTAATAAGCCGCAACGCATAGAACTGTGGCGGGAGGTGATGTGCACAAAGCACCAAGAGCTTGTATGGAATAAAGTCGTTTTCTGCATCTGCTAGAAGGTAAGAATCGGCAGCCAGTGGTGACAAGTGTTCTCGGCTTTGTACCAGAGCCCACATATCGCCAGGACTCAGCACCGGCGTCATACTGGGGCCTTGCCTTTTAAGTGTTTCCTCCAAGTGTGTGATTTGTGCCTGGAGTTTATGCAAATCCGACTCCATGATCATGATCTTGCGGTCTCGTGTTGGGTACATACATAGTGAGCCCTTATCCACCAGTTTGCAATTTGCACAGGCGGGTTTTTCACCCAGGCACTTGATTTTGTTGGTCTTGCATCGTGCGCACGCATAATGTCCACGTCCAAATACCTTGAGTGGTTTTGGGTTTGTTGAAGACCGCATGGTGGAATCCATGATCGCGTGCGACTGAAGCTGCACAGGCGTTTTGGGTATTGATCTTTTAATTCACTTGAGAAGAAAAATAAATAATATAGACCCGATAAAAATTAAACGAAAACAATTTTTATAATTCACTTCTTTCCACAAGAAAGATAATAAATCGGGAATGATCGCACGTGAAAGATGAGGACAAGGACTGGAGGTTTGCCAGTAAACCACACTTTTATCAGACAAAGACCTGTCGGGTGATCCGCAGATAAGCCACTGAACAGGAGATTGCGCCCTTTTCCAAGAAAACCGGAAATATATTCCAGCAACAAGTAAGTCCTTAGCGAAACTGAAAAAAAAGCTCAGTTAACTAGACTTTCTAGTTTCTTATTTTTTTTTAGAATTACTTCAATAGTTTTCTTTCTTGTGTCTTTTTTGAGTTTCTGAATCAACACGAGATCTTGCTGCGAGGTTCGAGAAGTGTATTGAGCAAGCGCCGTTGAAGGAAGAAAAAGACAATAAGGCAAAATTGAAATGTGGAGAGCGTCGGCACGTGAACAAAGCAACACACTTGAAGCACCAGATGGAAAAATAATCCCAATGAAAATATGAATTTGAGACAGCGAGTTGATGTCCAGATAATCGACTGGTAATTGGCTGTGGAGCAAAAAAAAAAAAAAAAAAAAGGATAAAGGACAAAAAAAAGTAATGAGAGGGCCGAAAAAAAAAAGATTCTTTGAAAAAAACACTCACACTCATATCCGGTCCCGCTCTGATTATATATGATCTAGCGAGACGTCATGACTACCTGTCGCTTGCACCCACCTTGCATAGCCGTGCACGCGTTTTGAGAGCGCGACTGCAATATTCTCAGGGTCCTCTGCTTGAAACACGATGATTGGAGACAAAGTGATTTGGTAAGCAGAGGCAGGATTATACGAAACGCCCCTAAAAATAGACACCGCGACGGATCTTCCCCGTCGTAGTCCTAGTAAGCACAATAATTACTAAGAATCACAATAATCATAACAGGGATAGCATGAGCTAAACAAAAGCCTAAGCCCAGTGCGCATGTCAACGATGGCAAGGGTGGGCCGAACACACTTTGAAAATGAGTAAGCATAATGGGCATGTGATTAGTAATCGCGAGAAAGTAAGGACAGAAAAAGACAATTGAAAAAGATAAAAAAAAAAAGATGGTAAATAAAGAGAGTAGGCTACACTACCAAGCGCATGCTTACTAACTCTTTGGTGCGTAACCCATTGTCTTTCAGAACAATGGTTACGTACTTCTTGAGCAGGTCTCACGACGGAGAAACTTCAGATTCCGCGCGGGCGTTTGTATGGAGCCGACAGAAAGCAGTTGTGTGTAGTGTGCGTTCTTAACCAATCTCACCTGCTACGGTGTATGTGCACGGCATTCACCGAAATCACTGAAACAAGCAGCTCTCATAATGGGAATTGAAGGGTCTGCTCAAAACGCCTTTCCAAAAGAAAAGCGGGGACATTGGACTGGTCTTCTCACTGGATCTTCGTTTAATGGACACAGCCTTTCAGTATTTGTTTAAAATTGGTGAATCTATTTCTTTTTTCAATTTTTTTTTATATATCTTTTCCCCCCTCTGCTACGTTTCAGAACACATTCTAAAGCTTTATGCATACTGTACTCCAAAATACCTGAAGTTTGACCCATAATAAAAGTAATAAAATGATACGAACTCAATTTGGAATAGCTGCAAACCACAGTTTTCAATTCTCTTTCAACGGCTGTATTCTTAAACTCTTTTCAAAAGGGAAAGAATAGGAACACATGCGACGGCTTGACGTGGAAGATTTCCGCTCCCGACCCCATTTTGGGATTCCGCTTTTTGAACAATAGAGCTGCCGCATTGAGAGTAAAAGAAAAGAAAAATAATCTTGGCGAAACAACCAATCTCCGAGCACGAAGCTACGAGTCGGCCGAGTGAAGGAGATGAGTAATCGGCCTCGAATTTGTACAATGGTAGTTGCCGGTTATTGATCCGGGGTTCCGGATAATGAATTCATTACCCCTCATCGGCTCCTCTAAGATCTGGTGCGGGCATACAATAGGCCCTTGAGCATATTTCCTAATTTGACCTTCTTCAGGTCGATCAATAATGTGTGTAAAGCTCGAAGTTTTTCTGTATTGGTCTCTACAACAAAAACCAATTTAATGAAAATAAGGTCGAAAGACAAAAACGCAATTGATTCTATAACTGATCTATAAAGTAATATCTGAATGGTGGAAAAGTGAGTTTGTTTAACAAAGCAGGAGGCGGACATTTCTTTTTTGTTTTGCGGAGCCGATGGTGAAACGAAATTTGACAAAAAACCCAAGAAACCCAAAAAGAATAATGAAAATAATAATAAAAAGAAGCACTGCGGGAAAAGAAAACCTTCTGCGAGTTACTAATGAAACTGGCAATTTATACCTCAAACACCTCGATCTTGGCTGAGGCCATGTTCTCCGCACTTACCACGCAGTAAGCAGCACCGTCAGCAAAAGCGGCTTCATTTGAGGATACTTTGTTGTAACCATACAGGCTAGGGTTAATTTCACATGGTAAGCCATTACACGAACTTTCGTCATCGCAGGTGATTTTGAGTCCGAAATTGGGCGAGTCCGAAAACGACTCGACGTACTTCGGATTCCAGCCAATTTTCACAAATGTATTGCCGTTAGCATCAGTGTTAGTGCCTGCCACATATGGAGCCCAATTTCCATGAGGCTGGTCGCTAGTTCCCCATACACATGCATCATCTGTGGATACACCCAAAGGATTCACGTAATAGTGAGCAGCGGTCGAGGCCCAATAATCGATCGAGGGCACGGCCAAAGTTTGGGAGTCTCCACCGCCAATACTGTTGGGGATAAGCATGGCTTCATTTCCTGGAAGCACGGTTTGGCAAAAGGCCACCTCGGAGTTGGCCTCGTTATACACAGAGACCGTGTCTGTACCGTTAATACAGAGCGGACGATCTGAAAATGGCTTCAGAACGGAGCCATCGGCATTACAGTATAATCCTCCGTTTTGAGACTCCGATACCGTGTATGCAGTTGCCTGAGGGTCCCATTGGTTCATTACTTGACCAGGAGGGCACGCATATGGGCAATACGACCCAGCGGTACATTGCTGGTCGGGCGAAAGAGCCCAGCCTGCATTTGAAGATTTTGGCGTGATTTCCACAAGTCCTAAGTCAGAAGGAAATTGGCAAGTGGTTGATCTCTTAGTGGGTGCGGCACATGCAGAGGCTGTGAGAAGGGCAATGGGTGCGAAAAAAAGCATGGCGATATCTGGTAATGAGTGCTGAAAAAAATTCTCTTTGTTTCTTAGAGATCCAAACGGAATTAGAACTTGTCTTCTGGATTAAAATGATGAATTAATTAACGGATGAAGATTTAAAAAAATCGGTTTTCTTCCTTATCTTCAGAGTGCAACTAACTGTGGAACTCAGATTTGATCAGCGACGCGATTTCTCTATGATCTGAAAGATTGTTCAGTTGAATTAAGACAAATTGAAAACTTTAAAAGAATGGAAGATTCAAATGATCCTTTAGTGATGAGAGAAAACTTGAAAGAAGATAAGGCGGATATTACGAGATTTTAAATACTCCGAGCGTCAAACCTTTTTTTCGCCATTTCGGTCGTCGACATCTAGGTTGGCAGTGTCGTTTCTTCTTTTCGTTTTCAATGTGTCGTCGCATGTGCATTGCCCCAATATGGTTCAGACGTTGGCTGTCAGTTTCAACGAGCGAAAATAAACGGTCTGGACCATTGCTTTTAGGCCCGAAGTCTGGCCCTGAATGCTGAAGGCACGGGCAGAGGTGATAATGTCGTGCATGGAGGCTTGTGCTCATGCACCACCTTTACCCTTTTGGGTGGCCAAATGTGCAATTCCGGTGCTGATCTGACATATTAGCATCCCGAATCAGGCAAAATTCACACTACAAGGGCACACGGCATGCGGCGTTTCGGATCCTGTGTAGCCTATGAAAAAAAAAATGAAAAAATGTCTGAAAAATAGAACTCTCTGAAAAAGCATGGTGTCTGCAACTTCACGTAATTCCCACTAAGCGCAAAAATAAATTACACGATTAATCAAGGAAAAAATAGAGAACAATAATTCAACGAAAAAAAAAAAAAATCTTAACTCATAATCCTCAGATATACCACTAACATAGGTGATCTCGATATTGAAATTGGGGCACTGTTGGATCGCTTCTCAGCCTCGATTATACCGAGGTGGGCAATGTCCCAATCCGAGTTTTTCTTTTTTTTTCCCGAGTAGACGTGTATCGCGTCTGTGTATTCGTTTTTTTTTTTTTTCTTTTGTTGATTTAACTCGTGGGATGGCTTGGTCTAGACTCCTGTCTCCCGTTGTTAGTATTTTTTTCTTTCTTTTTAATTCGCCATTGGTTCAGAAACGAGCCCTGTGATTGTGGGAATGTCTCTGGGGCCCAAATTTACTGAGAGGTCGCGAACTACGAACTACGAAAGACGCGTTCACACAGGAATTCCGGGCGTTACGAACAATGAGATATCGGAGCACATTGGTCCCCGTGGTTCTAGACTTTTCGTCAACGCCACGCTGTGATAATGATGTTTTTTTTCTTTAAAATTACTTTTGTGGCTACCTTAATTTTGAAGTTTCATGTCAAGTGTATTACTAGAATTAGCAGTAAGTCTGGTGAATTCTGGCGGAGATTTCAACCGTCAAGAAAAGTAAAATGTACGCGGTAAATTTTGGCAACACTGCGGAAACAGCTTTAGGGCCACCACCAACTACAGTATAAATTTCACCGAGAACATTTCGCGGAAATATTGTGACGACAAAAGACCTGGTCCTCAAAATTACTTTTGTCTCATTTTCTCCTAGTTTCTCCTATTTCTTTATTTTGCGCAAATCTAGAAATATCTCTCGGAGTTATCACAGCCCCCCTATTCAGCTTGGCCAATGTAAGGGACAACGACATTTTGCCCTTGCACGGCCCCCCAGAGTCCAGACTCTCGTTCGCAATATATACCGGAGTTCAAACCATGCGGCGGCACTGTGTAAAAAAACACAGTTGCCATCGCGAAATTTCACCCGAGCATCGTTTCACCGTGCCTTCGATAGCTACAAGCGCGGTGCTTAATACGGTTTGAAAAGAGAATTGTCATTGGTCTCACCGTTTCTTTTTTTTTCTTGTTTTTGTTTGTCTTGTTTGTCTTAGACTCTGTCTCAATCTAGAGGCAATTTTTATATTTCTGTATCGCGCGGTAACATGGATCTCGCAGGCCAGGTTGAAACCAATCTCGTGCACTATAATCTATGGACAGACGTAAATATCATACAGCGAGACGGCCCGTTTTCACTTCTCAAGGGTCAGCCGCCGAATAAGCTTGCGGATCTGGATTCAGAAAAGCAGCTCGAATGGGTGGTTCCAAAATCCATGCACGAGGCAAAGGCATCTGTGCCAGAAATAGCCTCGTGGTTTGAATATATAGCGACTGTGGATACACGTCCGAAACGAGTCACATTGGCAATCGTGAACGACGACGGCACAGTGGTGTATTATTTTGTCCATGATGGAGTAGCAAAGCCTAGACAAAATTGAATACGAGGTTGTTCATCGACATCGTAGCGGTGTTCGTAATTACTTTAAGATACCCGAGTGTGAAGTCAGGCTGAGCGAGGGCGATAAGTCCCGTCGAACGTCGCGATATTAGGTTTGATATGTGTAACCCCCGCCTACTCGGAAAGAGAGATAAGGAAATGGTCTTAATCCTCCTATATGATTGGTCGATACATATTTCATTGTCTCGTTTTAGTAAGAAGCAACGCAGATTCAGAAACTGTGTTATCAATGGAAACTCTGAAGAAAGAAAGGGCGTGTAACTGACATATTTCGCATGTGGCCAGACTCACTACTTCTCAGTGATATTTACGTATTAATCAAATAAAATGTTTACGTCATCCCTAAAGAGAGAAAAGAAACAAAATCCTTCAAAGATTGTTTGCCACTAAGGAGCCATGGAAGGTTTATTGGGAAGTCTAAAATCAGGGAGTCATTTGAATAATCTCTTTCCGAGACTAAGAGATAAAGACTCAAAAGGCTGAGTTTTTTCTTTACTTCTGATAATTCTTTTTTGAAAAAGTAGACCACCGTCTCAGATTTGGGCGATACAATTTCGTAGCCCAGAAGTATACATTCCAACTTATCTTGGAAAGAATACACCTTCTCGGTAAACGAGTTAATCGTTGGATCAGGAATACCCGCAGAATCAAATAAGATGTAAAGTTTGATGTTTAGTTCAATGATCTCACGTACAAAGTACAGGCTGACCCCGCTTTTTGTACTGAAATATTTCATACTTTCGATGGATTCGATCATAGTGTCAAACATCAGTCGGACAAACCATAGCTGATTTGAAAGCATATCATGCGGAACAATTGATTGCACCAGTTCTTCCATTTGTAAAATCTCTGTTCCAAGTTGGTTTGCCTCCAGTTCAAATCCCGCTAAATAATAGTCGTTTGCTGTCACAAAAGACTTAAGCCTTGTCATAAACAATTGCAAAAACTCTTCAGCTTCCGCAGATATATCTTCGGCATTTTTTTCTTCCACTTCGTGATTGAAAATTGAAAAATATTCTTTATGAGCTGGACTTAATGTACGAGAATTATGTACAGTTGTTTTCAACAAATGGACTTGTGGCATATCATAAGTCTTCTCTGGGGCTACCGAAAGTGTGCAAAAGGCAATGGTGATCAACATTTTGAGTACTTTCATTATGTGGAGTAGAACACTAAAAAACAAAATTTTCGAGCAATTCTGTTCGCTTTATACATTGGACTAACATTGAGAGAAGAAATTTCAGGTTAACAGGCAAGGTATTACACCAAAACTTGATGTGCATTTGCCTCATATTCCATTTTTAGGCGGCATTTAATTAGGTTTCAATGTAATACCGGATATTGAGGTGGCAACTGACCAAATCAGGGAATATTCACATGCCAAACATAATTGTAATTAGGGAATGAATTTGAGAGGAAGGTGTTCAAATCAATGATCAAGTCTCTGCGAAACTTTGCATGGATATTGAGAGTGGCTTTAGAAATCAGTGACAAGAACAAAGTCAAATCGTATTCATGAGTTTGAAATTTCATTTTGAAGCCATGACAAGACCAGGCGGTTTAGAACGTGTCCATAAAAGAGTGAAAGTTTGTCCTCGCTGCCTATTTATGTTTCAATAATATCACCACGATAAAAATCGTGCTTTCATCGATTCTATTACCCCCGTTTGGCGTGTTCAATCAACACTTGAAAAATGTAAATGAAAGCATTCCATAGTATCGTAACAATCCAAGAGTTCTTCGAAAAACATTCAGAACTCTTCAATGAAACCGTGGCACAACCATTCACTCACCGGGGGACTGGTCACGTAGGTGGTTTGAACAAGCATTTTTCAACGACTGTTCTGTATTTAACAAAACTTGAATAAAAGCATAGGTAAATGAATTTCGTGGGTTGCGCAAACGAGGCCTCTCTCTCAACAAGAAGAGATTAAGATTGCTAAGTTTTACAAATACAGAAACTCATTCACTTTGAGAGGTATATTAACGTTAGTAAAAGCGATATAAAGCTATTTTTAATAAATAAGACGGCGCATAATTGAAATATATGGCCGCATGATAATCTCTATCATGAAATCTGAATGCAAGTAGTATAATAGAAAACGTTTTTCCTTACTCCTCAGTACTTCTTCTACCCGCAAATGGATTCACCATCGAGGAGCGCCTTGAGCCGCTAAATCGGCTTTTAATGGCCGACCACAGAGAGTTTCGTCGTCCCGTATGGTCACTATCTGTTTTGGCTTGGGAATTGCGACGTGAATAATCACTCCTGCTGCGGGAAGAAGAACGTGAAAGCAGCCCAATGCCAGGCCGAAGTCGGAGACGAAGACTTCCAGAGTCATCACGGTACTCAAATGGATCAAGAAAGCTGGCTCTACTAGGGACAGGTGTTATTTGTGGATCGATCACCGAATGCAAAGCCGTTTCTGAATCACCATAAATGGTCTCGGCCCGCGAGCCCACGCTATATGTATGTGTGTATGTAGAAGGCGCCACGCTATTATTAGTATTAGCAACAATCGCAGCAGCAAAATCTGGACTGGTGGTGGTATTAATATACCGTGTCATTAGCGCTTCCAATTGGGCTAGAAAACGCAGTAGGTCGGCTCTCGGGATCAAGTCCGGGCCAAATTTAAACTTTTCATAATCTGATACAAGTGTACGGACTATTGCCGCCAAATCTGTATCCAAATCGCCCTCATCATCCAATTCCTCGGCAATAGCCAATATGACCTCGCGAAAGGTGTAATGTTTTGGGATGGTAAAGTTGCCTGCGAATAAGCCATCAGCCTTGATTTTAAGGCCGATACTATTGATGACTTCTTCAAACACGCAGTTCTCGGGGAGCCCACTGAGCTCATGCTGAAATCCAAGATGCACATTGCGCTGTTGAATGTATAAAGGTGGTGCCATTCCTGGGTAATCAAACAGTTCGTTTTCATTGGCCAAGGGCCCTGCACGGACCGAGATCTCTCCGATACACCTACAGAGATTCTTTGTGATATATACCCGTGTCTTTTTCGACAAGTCGTTTTTTTCCAATGGAAGATACACGGATTTGGCCGGGATCTGGTTGATGAGCACGCGGCTGCGGATCAAACGCAGAAAGTAATATACAATAGATGCTAGCACGAAAAACGAGTTGGCAGCAAGCACAATGAAAAGTTTGACTCCAACTGCCAGTGTTCCCCAAGTTTGAATAAGCACGTCCACTGGTGTTACTAAGACAAAACCAAACGTCAAGATCATAAAGATTACAAGCGAAAAGGAATAGAGCCAGCTAAGAACTCTTCTCCAAAAGGCCGCTGCCATTTTTTGCGGGAGAAATTTATTAAATCGGCTTCGTGAGGATGAAATTTCATCTGCTGCCTCGCCTATGGGACCACCCTCAATGTCGCTGGCTTCGGTGACTGTTCGTTTCATGGTGCATGTTTCCGTTATGTAATCCAAACGTTCTTCTTTCTGCTTTTCTGTTGATTTTTTTTAAAATAAAATCAGGTTTTAGCCGACGGTTTTATGCCTTGTATGCTTTGACGTTTTACTATTATGATTTTCTTGCTCCAAGTTATTCAGATAAAGGCTGTGCGCAGACCATTGTATTAAATTAAGGCCCGCGCCATTGAAAGGGCATTAATCAATACATCCAGGATGGCAAATATTCATCTCAGGCAACACAATACTAATTGAAACAAACTGTAAAGTATTTTATATTTAGAAAGGATCATCTTTTGAAACTTTTATTATGATGCTTTGAAAAATTTGAAAGACTGGCGAAACGATTGCCGAAATCATCGCTGAATTATGTTACTAGATTAAAGGCGAACCGGACTCTTGAGATTTGGCATACACGTTTTGTTGGATAAAAGATTTCGTAAGAAACTGCCAATAATTAGTAGAAGGATAACATTGCATAATAATTGTTCTGGATTGTACCCAAAGATTTAGGCCTAGACAAGATAATTCACTCTTGGACTTCAGGGATTGAGATTATTGGTCATCAAAAGAATGAAATGTTGCTTTTCCATAATACAAAGGCCCCTATTTATTAGAGAGTGCTGATTCATGCAACCGCAATTTACAAGACAAAGATCAAAAAAAAACTACTGTTAGTTCCCGAGCGAAAAAATTCAACACTTGCACTCATAATTTATATTAACATTTCAATACAAGCCCATGCCGAAATTATAAGCTAGGTCTAATAATTCTCTATAACAGCTTCTTCTCCCTTAATTATCGCCCTGCGAGCGGCTGTTTTGCTTCGCTCCTGGCTTCGAACCACTCTTCAGCGTCTGTGATCCTGCTGGTTTAGATGCTGTTTGTGTAGAGTTCTGCGCAAACTGAGAACCTCCTTGCTGCATCATGAGCCGTTTACGTTCCTCATATTGCATCTTCGATAATGTCTGTGTATCTGCCTCTTTTCCTGTAAGTCCAGCAGACGTCTGTGCCGCTAATCGCTGGCGAGAAAGCTGAGCCTGTCTTGCTTGAAGACTTTGTTGCGTACTGGTGGAACTCTCGCCAGTCGTTGAAGGACGCCCTGCTTGAAGCTCAAGTTTATTTTGCTGCTGTTGTTGGAGATTAGCCAAGTACGAGGCCGCAAGTTTTGTCACCTGGTCTTTTGTGAGATTCGGGTTCTTCTGCTGGATTGAATTGATGATTGCAGAGACTTGTGCAGGTGGGAATTGCATCCGGCCACGCGAAGGTGGAACTCCTCTTTTTGCTAGTGACCCAGCTTGTTGATTTGCGGGGACAACCCCACCTATATTTGCAGGTATGTTTTGGCTTACTGGAACTTGTACAGCACCTGCGGCAATTGGCTTGCGAGCCAATGAATTCTGTGACAGTGAGGAAGCACTGGTAGACCCATTGGAGAGAGCGATATTTCCTGCTTGTCCCAGCTGTTGCTGCTGTTGCTGTTGCATCAACCGTCTTTGCTTCTGGATTTGTAAAAGCCGTTGGATTTGTTCCACTGTCAAAGGTGTTCCGTTTGGAGTAGTTGGTCGCTTGAAGTTTCCTATTGGTTGCTTGTTCTGCTGTCCCGGTGCTCCACCTGTGGCAGATGCGGTGCCTACTTGTTGCGAATTTGGACGACCTGGCTGAGGTCTTTGCAAACTTGGACTTGATGATATTGCGCCAATGGGCCGTCCTGGAGCTTGTGATACACGTCTTTGAATAGGTGTGCCAGTCATGTCAGTAGGTCCTCCCAGGCCAGGAGACAGAGCCGGAAGTTGCAGATCAGTCAGATGTTTTTGTTGATTAACGGCAGCCATCATCTTAGACCGCGTGGCTTGCTGGTGGATGAACGCTTCTTGCATAGACTTGTCACGCTCAAACTTCAACTTTGAAAGTTCTGACGGCGATGGAATCTTATCAGCAGCCCGTTTCACAGCATTAGCACCATTACCAGCTACGCCAGAAGAACTTGTTGACGAAGATGCAGTAATATCCGGCAGAGCGGTATTCTTCCGGGAGCTGGCCTTAGCTGCGGCGGTTTCTCGTTTGCCCATGGTTTTACGCATAGCATCAAACATCGACGCCCATCTTAAACGCCTGTGACCTCGTTGTATACTTTCATTGCCCACACCAAGCGGGGAGATCCGTCTTTTCGTCGTCAGTTGAGCCTTATGGGCATGTTCGAGCCATTGCTGTGCCAGATATGCATTAATACCCTTCATATCAGAAAATTGGAACTTTTCGTTAAGTTGAATATACCTCTCAAAGCATTGCCACGGAGTTCTGCGTTCAATATTAGACTCATACCGCTTTAATGTGGAAGCATTCGAGTGTAGGTTCTCCGCAATCAAATCCCAGTTGAAACAATACTCGGCCACATAGTGAATCAAGTATTTGTCGTCCTGAGGAAGCCATATTGTAGGCGACCGAAACTCGATATTTTTGATGAGCGGTGGCTTTGGTGGGCGCAAAAAATTTAGTCTTCTGTGCGATTGAACGCCAAACAAGCCTTTCTGGTATTCGGGAAGTCCGTTTGTTGGTGCTGCTGACTTTTGCGGTCTTTTGGAGTCCCTTAAAACAATCTTGTGCCACTCCTCATCATCTTCCATGGGATAAAGCATGCGTGAAACAGGAACAATTGCCGTTTCCCCCGTTGGAATCGGTTTTTGAGAATCGACTTCATCGAAAGCAGTAAACTTTGGAAGGTTGCGGATAATCGACAGGTCGATTTTCTTCAATTCGTGCAAATTCACGTGGGCCTTGAACGGACCTCTGTTCTTGACATCGATACCGGCATTCATAAGATCCTGTGACAGGAACTCCGGAAGTGTGTGAGGCACGATTTCATCGGCAGGGTTGGGTCGTTCAAGTAGCTTGCTGATATCGATAGTCTGAGGTTCTTCCTCGTCAATATCGACGACTTCGGAACTTGGCAATGCGCCATCATCCAAAAGATTTGGCTCGGCTGTTTGCAGGGATTCTGTCAGCGCAGAATTTCCGTTCAGATCGATTTCCATTGAATCCACCAAAGAAGAACGCGTTCTGGGCTCTCCTGTCCGCAAAACTTCTGGTAGATGTTTTATCGGTTTTCTATTGACACACACAACTTTGCCGTAGGTCCAGTAGTCATGCACCGCTTGAGCCATCGTCACACAACATAGTTTCTTGTACTTTCCAGTTTCCTTGAAATCCGCAGCCATCCATTTACCCTCTTGCAAAACATAATCCCAGGCAAGAAGCTTGGATTTCTTATTTCTCTTGGCATATACAAAAGGATCATAGTATCGAATTGGCTGACGCAACGACCATTTCTTCAGACGCTTGAGCTCCTCGATACGTGAGAACAATACTGCTACTTTCCCCTCCAAAATGGCCAGCTCGAAGTTCTCGGTCATAAGCGTTTTGTGTGTTCCAGGCAATAATTTGATCAAGGGTAAGGTTTGCGTCAAGTAATATAACTCCGCCAAAGAGAGTACATTGTGTACTTTCGTGGGCAAATTTTCTGGTAAAGAAACCACATCCACATCCGAAATCCTTTTGTTCAAGAACTCGTTTGTTTCCTGTTCTAGAGTGGCTATTTGAGACTGTAAGTTCTTCGATCCTGCCACTTTCTTATTCTTGAATATACCACTCTTATTGATCTGTCGACCTGGTAAATCAGTTGCTGATAATTTTTGCGACTTTCTTGCCATTTCTGGTTCTTCCTCCTTTGCAGGTCTTTTTCTGGTCTCATCCTCATTTTCACGAGACTGTAAATACTTGAGCGAACTGGCTGTCAAATCACGCTTCAAGCGGCGCAAATCTTTAATTTCAATGGCTTCCCCTGTTTCAATATCTGAATTTTCGAGAATAGCTGGTGTTTGACCTGTTTTTATCGCATCCAAGTCACCTGAAGATGAGAAGGGCTTTAGAGGATTCGACCAAAGAAATTCAAGCTCTTTAAGTTTACGAGAATATTCAAGGATTATCTCATCATTTCGTGTATCCATTTTGAAACCCCTTTATACTTAATACAAACGGGAAAATCGGGGTTTCTGTAAAGTTTAGGGCACTAAATTTTGGGCCTAACGACTGTTGTTAACCGGCCGACCTTCTATGTTTGAGAGGCACGTGAAATGCACGTGCATATCATGTGATGCTTCGTTTTCCTGCTGGCGCTTAATTGTGCTCAACATTTATAAGTTTACGCTGTAATTCGGCAAGGCGATTAATTTATTTTTCTTTTCATGGCTCTTCCTTATACAAAAACAAAAAAACGTGCAGACAATTATTTGCTTTAAGAAATTATTTATTTTTTATGTGAAATGTCTACTCATTTGCGTAGATTGAGGTTTCGGTAAACCAAGCTCATTGTACAGACCTTTATAAAACCAAGGGTGGATAAAGTTCGTCTCTTCCCCTACAGTTGAATCAATAGATAATGAATATTATGCTATATAAACCAAATTAGAAAGTCATGGCACGTCGTATTGAAACAAGTGCCATTCACAATAGATCAGCGCGAGCAGCGACCTAAAGTTCATGCAATTAAAACACCCAAAGATGCCCGGATCTGCGGGCCGCCCAAATAAAGTTACAACCGATTTTACAACTCGGTGTTGTCCAAGAAGAAGTAGTTTCCAGCCAGCTTCTGCTCTTTGTCCATCTGGGAATCCTTCTTGTTGATTCTTGGTCTGAACGAGTTAGGGTCTCTTCTGAAAGTGACATTCAAGTTCTTCAAGAATCTGTTACAACCCGTCAACAACGACTCTGGGGCCTTGGCCACAGCGTTCTTGGAAGGCTCACCTTCAAACACAATGACTCTGTCGGCCAAATAAGTGGCCATCATGAAATCGTGCTCGACAATGAAGGCGGTCTTCTTAGAGTGCAAGATAAATCTTCTAATCACCTTCGAACACATGATACGTTGCTCGGAATCCAAGTATGCGGAAGGCTCATCAATCAAGTAAATGTCTGCAGGGATACCCAAGGCCAACACAAGCGCCACTCTTTGCAACTCACCACCAGACAACACCTGGACTTCTTGGTCAATGATATTGTCGATGTTCAATGGCTTAACAACGTCACTCTGGAATTGAGGGTTCAAGAACGCACCCTTAATTTTCTTGAAGAACAATTGTCTCACAGTACCAGGGAACTTAGGAGCAATCTTCTGGGGCTTCATGGAGATGTTCAACTTAGGAACCTCGGTTCCGTTATCGGCAGCTAAGGCACCGGCCAAGATCTTACAGAAAGTGGTTTTACCGGTACCGTTCTCACCAAACATCACCAAGATTTCGGAGTTGGTGAAATCACCCTTCTCGACGGTCAAGCGGAAATCACCCTGTGTCTTCTTCAAGGTAGGGTACTGCATGGCGGAGGAGTGGTCCAAGATCAAGCCATCGGCAGCATCGGCCAATCTAAATTGCAAGGATTCCTGTCTAAATCTCATGTTCTCGGTTGGAATAAAACCATCCAAGAAAATGTTGATACCTTCTCTGACAGAAGAAGGCAAAGTCACCACACCGTAAACGGAGGGGGCACCGTACAAAATACACACAAAGTCCGACAAGTAGTCCAACACCGACAAATCGTGCTCCACACAGATCACGTAGGTGGTTTGGTCCAACAAGGATCTAATCAACTCGGCCGCGTGCAATCTCTGCTTGACATCCAAGTAAGAGGAAGGCTCATCAAACATGTACACGTTGGCCTTTTGGATCGAGGTCATACCAAGGGCAAATCTTTGCAACTCACCACCAGACAATTGGTCCACATCTCTGTTCATCACGTGCTTCAACTCCAAAAGCTTGGTCACATACTCAAACAGCTCGGGTCTCTGGTTCTTGGCTTTCAAAATACCGGCGACATCCTTAACGGCAGCTTTGGCCAAAGCACGAGGAATGTTGTCCACATATTGTGGCTTAATGATAGCCTGGATGTTGTCCTCCAACACTTTGAGGAAATAGTTCTGCAACTCGGATCCTCTAAAGTACTTCAAAATGTCCTCCCAGTCTGGAGGATCGTCGTAACGACCCAAGTTGGGCTTTTGCTTTCCGGCCAAGATCTTCAACGCGGTCGACTTACCAATACCGTTGGTTCCCACCAATCCAAGCACTTGTCCTGGTCTTGGGGTGGGCAAACGGTGCAACTTGAACGAGTTTGCCGAATATCTATGAGTAGTTTCGGCCTCCAAGTTCGTGGGCAAGTTAATAATGTTGATGGCATCAAAGGGGCATTTCTTGACACAAATACCACATCCCACACACAAAGTCTCGGACACAAAAGCAATTTTGCTTGCAGGGGTCACCTCAATACAGAGCTTTCCTGTCTTCACTACCGGACACGACTTTCTGCATTCTTGCTTACACTTCTTGGGCTTACATCTGTCCGTGGACACAATGGCAATTCTGGTACCCTTGGACGCAGGAGCGTTCTTGTTGGCAGCTTTTCCTCTTCCACTCATTTTCAGCTTGAATAAAAAAAAACTCGTTTATTCACTTGTCTGGGTGGGGCCACGGGTGAAGTGCTTACGTATAATATTTTTTTTTTTTTTCGGTTGTTAATTTTGCAAAAAAAAAATGTGAGATGTACTGCATATTAATGCTTTTCCCTCGTTTTGCAAGCTGTCTGGTGATGATGATGCCACTGCTGTTGCGGTTATGTTAGTGCCCTTTTTTACTCACGCGCTCGCTGTCTGCGTTAGTCTCAGCACCTTTCCGTTCTTACTAAAGCCTTGCTTTAATTGGCTGTTCGCCCCCCACCTACCTTTCTCGGTACACGAGCTGACCGAAGAAAGTTTGATGTAGGAAAAGCTATTATTTCATCAAGTGAAAATCATTAGGTGTATTAAAATTTGCCAGTCCTTGTGAATTGTAGAACTTTTTAGTTTTTTAAAAGTGGGCCCTGATTTTTTTTTGCCTTTACTTGAAATTTGTAATATTCTCATAAATTAGCTAATAAATTTTGCATTCAAAGAGACAGCAGGCGGAGTATTGCGAATTTGAACGTGATAAAAATTCGGCTAGGAGAAATCTTGTAAATTTTGAAATACATTATATCATTATTTCTGTGAATCATTTGTTTTCAATTTTTTCATCTTTTGTGTTCAAAAGGACTTGCTTTTATTATGCTATGCTGGAGAGGAGTCACGTTTCTGAGACGCGGCAGAGCAAATGAAACCACGATCCAATAGAAGAAAGAAAAGGAGAAAAAGCCAAGGAGAAAGGCAACTTGATGCTGAGAAAGGTTTCGAGAAGAAATTGAAAAATACGAATCCCGCCGCTTTTACGTTCGAAGACTGGTGTGGGTTCGATTGCGGTTTAAAAGAACGCTATGTCTGATAAACCATCATAACCATCCTTTAATTTAGACAGTTTTTTTTTTTTTTTTTTTTTGACTAACCACTATCAAGACTAAATTCCTTTATTCTGTCAAGTGTTACACAGAATTTAACACCCAAGAAATGCAATATGTCTAGAAAAGGGAAGAGTTGTTTTTACACGATTGCGCTAGAGTCTCGCAGATTTCAATTTCTTTATCAAAGTGTTAGTCTTTTATTATAATTGCAAGCAATATTTTGAGTATTCGAAATATAGATTGAAGAATTAGATTTAGAATTTAATCTTGGCATATTATCGAACCATTGGATGATCTATCCGAGCTTGTGCTCTAGAACAAGTTGCAGGTAATTTATCAGAAAAATCGAAACGCATGTGGCCCTGAAGGTACTTGACTTATTGAGAGATAATGAATCACATCAAACGAAGGTGCAAGATAACTGGTTTGCTAGAGCACAATTGAAGACAATTAGAACCCTCAGAACCCATAGTCTTAACTCTCTTTTAAATTATAAATTCAACTCAAGATTGCACCCGCGAACCCATCAATTGCTTGGCGACCTTGTGGAGATAGCGTGCGCTAACCAATTATTAGGGGCAGACACTGCGGCCGGCGCTCGCCCAGAAATCCCTCCCTATCTAGCATTTTTTTTTTTTTTTTCCTGCCTTTTCTTTTCCCTTAGATTCAGCATATATTTTTCAAATTGCACCAAAAAATATGGGGTGATTCAGAAATTTTCTTTAAATCGAGGTTAGAGCAATAAGTGACTTGTTAGCGCCTCATTTGCTTACTTTTGATTTCTACTCAATTATATTTGACGATGCAGAGTTTTGCAGAGCAACTTTTGGTTCATTGTTGTGTTTCTTTATCAGATCACTACAAAATCGAGTCTGAGCATAAGTTACAGAAAGAGCGCATTTAATGTTAGCTTCAAGACACAAACCCGTTTGTTCTGATGCAAGCAAATTGTGAATCACCAACAAATGTGATCCAAAGGGAACATAGCCGCTGGCGGGTTGCCTGATGCTAGTTGTCGTGTGCTGGAGCTATGGCGGTAATGTACTTTTATGTACGTGATCAATCAAAGCTGAACCAAATGCGTATGATAAACGCTTCTTTGTGTCGTCATGGACTCCACGCATCAAGAGACCATGGACACAGAGGTTTGAGGATAGAAGATCTTCTAGAGTCGGGTATTCAATCTTCTCATAAATACTGAGACGCGTCTTGGGTATTACATTGAGTCGAATTGTTTCTCATCTAAACGCAATCTTATCGCTCGGGAACTTAACAAAAGCAGGGAGACAACCTTTCAACTCACACAATGCATTGAACTTGTGAATAAAGACGCGTCTTTACCTTCTAAAGGCTGCCGCTGACCCGAGAACATGTCGTGTGATTCTTAAACCGTCAGTTTGAAACGAACGAATAGAGGTTATCGACAGCTCCTTAACTCGAATGCCTTTTGAACCAAGTAAGAATACACGTACGTGAAGGGAGAACCATTCGAAGAAGCCAGATGGAAAGCGCTGAATTTCTTTAATTTCTATAAATTTTTTATAACATTTTTTTCTGTTGAAATTTCAATTGCTGCCGGGAAATTTTTTAAGCTTTGTTAGTGATATAGTAAAATAAAATGTGTTGATATAATGGGCCGTAACCTGCCGATTTCGGACAGTAACGTGTTGTACTCAAAACTGGCTGGTGTCGTCGGTCGCATCAATTTTTTTTCCCCCCGAGGTCAATTTTTCTTCGAGACCACAACAAAAACATCTTCAGAGTTAGTGGCTAAATCCGAAAGACATCAGTGTAAACGGACTAGAAAAAAAAAAGATAATTTAGAATCCAAAAGTTTCTTTTTATCCCAGCCACGAGCTAGAAAAAAAAATTAACCAAAAGATTGGAATTACATCCGCTTCACTTTTAAGTGCACGTGTATATTTTGTTTTCCATATTTCTGGCCCAACACCGCACAGTGGAAAAATACACTGCAGCTGGAAAGCAAAAAAAAAAAAGAATAAGAAAAGGAAATCCGGCAGAAAAGTTGAATCATTTGGTCCTTCGACTTTCTTTCTGGCAAAAGTTTTACTTTCCCACAGATCATTTCGGTTGAAGTTCTTGCCCAAGTTCGAGGCAAGTTTTCATTGAAAACTCAAAGCAGATAAGGCATAGAGAAAAAGCATAAACAAACAAGCAAACAAACAAGCACGGTTCAATTTGGATTCACTGTTTCCAGCTTTTATCGATACCCAGTCTTTCTTACTTTATTTGTTAAGCTTAAGCACAAGGTTCGAACACATTTTTTTTCTTTCGTCCTCTTCTTAGAGAATCAAAAGAAAACAATAAACAAACATAACAAATACCAAAAAAATGGGCAGATTGGATGAAGAAATCGAGGCCAATCCCGAACTTTATGGACTCCGGCGTTCAGGAAGAGAACGGAAAGTGACGCAATTCATCGAGGAGCTGGATGAAGAGCCCCAGCCCCGGAAACGGAAACAACGGGCGGTTGTCGATGAATATGACGATAATGCCGATTCTGAAGAGGAAGAGGAAGCCGAGGAAGATGAGGACGAGGATGCAGATTTTGGCGGATCGTCGAGAAGCAGAAAACGGGCCAAAACATCGTCAAAACGCAAATCGCGTGGAACTCCTTCATCAAGGCATACCAAAACCGAATCTGTACCACAAGAGGTGCGCTTTTCTACAAGAAATAATGGTGCCGTGAACTATGCAGTGGATTTTGAGGATGAGGAGGAGTTTTTGGAAAGTCAAGATGAAGGCGAAGGAGGAGAAGGTGAAGAGAGCAACGATTACTATTATTATGAGCAGGCAATGGAGGAAGAACCTACGTCTTCTATTGAAATGGTAATGGATCACCAGCTCAATTCGGAAAACGCCGAGGTCACCAATGAACCGAAATTGGACTATCTTTTCAAGATCAAGTGGGCCGACAAATCACACTTGCATAACCTGTGGGAACTGTACGCAGCACTTAAAGACTTGAAGGGATTCCGTCGTGTTGATAACTACATTAAGCAGTATATTCTTTTGGATCAGGAAATCCGCAATGATCCAATGACGACAAAGGAGGATATCGAGGCAATGGATATTGAGCGTGAACGGAAGCGGGACGAGCAAGACGAATTCACTCATGCTGAACGTATTGTGGACAGTGATCGTGTGGAGCTTGATGATGGAACCTCGCAACTACAGTATTTCGTGAAGTGGAAACGTCTTTATTATAACGAGTGCTCGTGGGAAGATGCTGCAGTTATTGCAAAGGATGCCCCGGAGCAAGTGGCGAAATACCAGCAACGGTTGAAGCTGAAAATTCTTCCGAATCTTTCGGCCAACTACCCAATGAACCAACGCCCGCGTTTCGAGAAGTTGAGCAAGCAGCCCCAGTTTATCAAGAACGGAGAATTGCGTGATTTCCAGTTGACTGGATTAAATTGGATGGCGTTTCTTTGGTCAAGAAACGAAAACGGAATTTTGGCCGATGAAATGGGTCTTGGTAAAACTGTTCAAACAGTTGCGTTTTTGTCATGGTTAATCTATGCTCGCCGTCAAAACGGACCCCACTTGGTTGTTGTTCCCTTGAGTACTATCCCAGCATGGCAAGATACTTTTGAAAAATGGGCTCCCGATGTCAACTGCATCTACTATTTGGGAAATACAGAGGCCCGTAAGACGATTCGAGACTATGAGTTTTTCGGCGCCAACAAAAAACCCAAGTTCAATATTCTTTTGACCACCTACGAGTATATCTTAAAGGATCGCTCCGAGCTTGGTGCTTTCAAATGGCAATTCCTCGCGGTTGATGAAGCCCACCGGTTGAAAAATGCCGAATCTTCCTTGTATGAATCCTTAAAGCTGTTCAAAGTGGCCAATCGTCTTTTGATCACCGGTACGCCATTACAAAACAACATCAAGGAATTGGCTGCGTTGTGTGACTTTTTGACTCCAGGTAGGTTCACTATTGACCAGGAAATCGACTTTGATGCTCCCGACGACAACCAGGAGGAATACATTAAGCACTTGCAACAGAGCATCAAGCCTTTTATCTTGAGAAGACTTAAGAAAGATGTCGAGAAGTCTCTCCCGTCAAAAACAGAACGAATTCTTAGAGTGGAGTTATCTGATCTCCAAACTGAGTATTACCGAAACATCATCACGAAAAATTACGCTGCATTGAACTCGGGCGTCAAGGGATCTCAGATCTCCTTACTTAATGTGATGAGTGAGTTGAAAAAGGCCTCAAATCACCCGTACTTATTCGATGGCGCCGAAGAGCGTATCTTGGCAAAGGCTGGCTCTACCTCGAGGGACAATATCTTGAAAGGCCTCATTATGTCGTCCGGTAAGATGGTGCTCTTGGAGCAGCTCTTGACTAGACTTAAAAAGGAGGGCCATAGAGTGTTGATTTTCTCGCAAATGGTCAGAATATTGGACATTTTGGGTGATTACCTTTCGATCAAGGGCTACCAATTCCAGCGCTTGGATGGTGGAATTCCTTCTTCCCAAAGAAAGATTTCTATTGACCATTTTAATGCACCTGACTCGAGGGATTTTGTCTTCCTTCTTTCCACAAGAGCCGGAGGTTTGGGTATCAATTTGATGACTGCCGACACCGT